>CANSZD010003585.1:1295000-1487998 GCA_947648045.1 Beta corolliflora
GCTGATTGACATGCATTTGTTCAACTCGTCTCATAGCAGCATCAATTTGTTTCATCCTTACAAAAATAAAACTTACTTGATATGCCAGTATTTGAGGAGAATTTTTTAAGCTTCACTCATTCCTCCAACACCACAGCCACCAAGAAGTCACACTAAACATTCGTGGTCAAGTGTCTCCTCTAGACCCCTCTTTCATCGATGTTTTGCATAATCCAACTTGCAAGAGACACATTCCACCCCGAGTCTTCTACTTAGACTCCTAATTTCCGCCAAAGATGTCTAGCCACATGGCAATAATTCCTTAATATATGAACTGTGTGTTCTTCAATTTCCCCACAAGCATAGCATCTAGGGTCATCGATTTGAGTATGAATGAACCTATTACCATTTGTTATACTACGATATTGAATCGCAAGCCAAAGAAAGAAACGTATCCTTTAGGGATCTTGGATACCCCATAACTTTTTCCATTTGTTATCCTCATGCGTCATATCGGTGGCCTCATTCCGAATAATTTTCAGGGTTGATGCGAGGGAAATACCTCTAGATGGGGAGCCGTTCCAGCAAAGCTCATCAACTGCATCTTCATCCTCAATAAGATCATGGGAGGCAATCTTATTCAAGGCATATGGGGGTAAAAAACTACCAAATATGTCTAACTTCCACCCTAAGTTGTCATCCCACATCTCTCTCACAGTCATATCTTGAATATGAATTGGTGGTACCATCATGACTAGTTCAATAAGGGGTTTATCAGTTGCCCATTTATGATGCCAAAAGAAAGTCTTGCTTCTATTACCAACCACCATGTTAATACCTTTCCTAACAACATCCACGCTGCTTATTATTCCCCTCCAGGCATTCAAAACATTATTTTTTGCTTTAAACATGTCTAGATCATACCTATTGTCACAATACTTCGCCCTTAATACCCTCGTCCAAAGTGACGTAAGTTCGGCCAATATCCTCCACCCCTACTTGGAAAGGAAGGTCGTGTTTGCTTGCCTCATATATCTCATTCCAAGACCTCCTTCCTTTTTTGCCCTAGTGATATTTTCCCAGGCCACTTAATGAACTTTTCGATCACCTTCATTCTCTCCGCATAGAAAGTTGTGAGATTTTATATCAATTTCATCACACGTCGATCTCGGGAGATTAGTGGATTGCATTGTATAATACCGAATGGAACCAAGAGCATATTGGATTAAAGTAGCTCCACCCGCAATAGATAAAGTTTTTGTCTTCCACCCCGCACATTTTCTATTAATTTTGTCCACTAGATATTGATATCCTCGTTTAGAGGATCTACCATTAATGGTGGAAACCCCCTAAATACTTCCCAAAATCATTCGTGCTTTCCATCCCCAAACACTCATTGATTGCATCACGAACATCGAAGTTTGTGTTATGAGAAAAATAAACTCGAGATTTATCAACACTCACTTTGCTACCGGAGGCATCACAAAAACTTTGAAGACAAAAATTTTCATAATCTCAACTTTTTGGACCGAAGCTTCACATAACAAGATGAGGTCATCCATCAATGCCAGATTCGAAATAGGAGGCCCATTCCTACTAGCACGAACTGGTTTCCAAGCACCCAACTCAACTTCCCTAACAATAATGTGAGCAAGTATCTCCATAAATTACATATAAATAAGGGGATAAAGTATCGCCCTGTCTTATCCCCCGAGAAGGACTAAAGGCTTCCATGGCTTCCCCATTCCACAATATTTGAAGCTCAGCTGATGTTATATAGTTCATCACCGCCTCCACCATGAGATGCGGTAATTTAAGTTCCATCAAAGATTCTCTAATGAAGCTCCACCTTAATCGATCATATGCCTTTTCGAAATAGGTTTTCATAGCCATGAAACCAATCTTTGCTTGCTTATTGCATATTATATGAAGCATCTCTTGAACAATTATCACATTATCTGTGATTTGATACTTATAGACAAAGCTGCAGTGAGTAGGAGATATAAGCGACGGTAAAATAGGCTTAATCCTATTGACAATCACCTTTGTCACTAGTTTGTACACTATATTGCAAATACAAATGGGTCGAAACTGATTTGGTCTGCTAGGTACCTCAACCTTGGAATAAGCACAAGGAACTCATCAATTAAACCATCCGGGAAATCTCTCCCTTCTAACATATCATCGACCAATTTAATCACATTAGGCTTCACAATATCCCAAAAACACTGATAGAAAATTGGTTGAAACCCATCGGGGCCAAGAGCCTTATAAGGTTTCATGTCTTTTAGAGCAGCT
Source organism: Beta corolliflora (assembly GCA_947648045.1). Classification (NCBI taxonomy): domain Eukaryota; kingdom Viridiplantae; phylum Streptophyta; class Magnoliopsida; order Caryophyllales; family Amaranthaceae; genus Beta; species Beta corolliflora. Next base: position 1,297,278 of record CANSZD010003585.1, read on the forward strand.
AAGATCTCGCATAGGCTAAACTCACGAGCCAATTATTTCCCGATTTTCATCATTTATTTCTGGGAAATAGTCACGCAAAAGATTATTTACATTACTAGTTGCATTCTCCTTTTGAAATAAAGAGCTCCAGTAGCTCCTGACCATCTCTTTAATCAACGTTGGGTCAGCACTTCATTCTTCTCCTTCTAATGATTGTTCAGAGGTGAAAACATCTTGTATTACGGTCACCATCACAAATTGCATCCATACTAGTTATTTGAAACCGGAGCATCTTTTCATCATTTAAAACCTCTTCCATCTCCTTACGAAGTTTTGCTTCTAATTTAATGAGATGAGTTTGTCTTCCTTTAGAAAGAATGGTTTGAATACCATCAAGTTGCGCCCAATTTTTCATTTTTTTTGAAAATATTATAAAACTCATCTTTATTCCATCTTTGGAGTTTGGCTGCAAAAGATTTGAGGAATGGGATGATGGGGGCAGATTACACCCAATTTTCATGAACAAAGTCATAGAATTTCTTATGGTTTAGCCAAGCCGCTTGAAATCTGAATGGCTTAATAGCAGAAGGAATCGGAGCAAACCCCGTTGTACTCACAAGGATCGGACAGTGATCCGAGATGGATTTAGGGAGATTTCGCAAAGCACCATCTTCAAACCTCAATCTCCGTGCATCATTTACAAGCCCTCTATCGAGTCTAGTAGACTTAAAGGTTGCTTGATTTGTCCTGTGAAACCAAGTATGAGCAGGACCAGAATAGCCCAAATTAATTAAGTTAGTATTTTTAATCTAATTAAAAACACACGACACCTCCTTTCCATTTCAGACCGTCCGTTGCCATTCCTCCCATTCAAAGTTGTTGTTTCATTGAAGTCCCCTGTAAGAAGCCATATACCTATGTATCTACTCTTGATGCTTTCCAATTATCTCCACAAATCTCTACGAGATATGCTATCAGGACTAGCATATATGGTCGAGAAAAGCCAAGGATCGTCACCCACTTTCTTCATCTCCCCCATGAGATGTTGAGAGTGAGAGCCATAAGATGAGATGGTCACTTCTTCATATCGCCAAAATAACCAAATTCCTCCTGAAAAGCCTAGAGCCTAAACTCTAAGATGGCCTGAGAAATTAATTTTATCACAGAATTTCGGAGCTTGAACTCTACTTAAGTGAGTTTCCACAAGCACTAACACAGTAGGATTATTAATCCTAATTAGTTCTTTAATAATTGGCACCTTATTTCCTACTCCTTGAACATTCCACACTAAGATTTTAATTGACATATTAAAATCCGGAAAATAGGGTAACTATCATAGACACTCAAAGAAGAGTTAGGCATCGGGGACATAAACGCCTCCCTCATTGCCCTCACCGGCCCATCTGTCACATAGGGTAGTCTAAACTACATCATCATGAATGGTGTGCAGTTCTCCGAAGGAAGGTATGAGTTTAGCTCTATCCTCGCCCAATTGGCTGTTGGGTGGACCATTAACATTGAACGTCCCTCCGATGTTTCCTCCAGAAAAAACATTATTGAGGGAGGAAATTTTTACTCCAATGTAATCGGGACTTGTGAAGGATTCATTGTCTTTGAAACTTGAATCACCCAAGTTAACAATATCTTTCTGTGAAGGAACACACAAGGGATTTCTTTTCTCTTATACAAACTGATGCGAGAAGTTTTCTTTACCACTGGGTTTAGTGGGTTGCGATTTTCTCGGATTACCCTTCTTGAATTTAGGAGCCCTAACAATTGGAAGTTTATTATTCGTGGAAAGCGAGATACGATTTCCATAATGCATAGATTTTGGACCTCCTCGTCCGCTTATACTCCTTTTCAAGATAGAATCATTCACTTCACCAACTAGAGAATTGTCCACGCAATTTCTATCCAAAATATCTTGAATATTTTCTTTTTCCAAACTTCCAGTTTATCTTTATGAGAATTTTCCAAAATTTGTTCCTGATTTTCAGTGGCCTCTTCTAAAGATAGATATTTATCCAAATTTGAAAAACCTCGCACTCCAAGCTTTGCAACCCGACCCGTTAGAATAGCCACCTCACCTTCTCCCACCACATCTAATTGTTCCTTTAGCGCTAACACTTGATTTTCATCTTCATCTACCGCTATATCAGCCTCTTGGTTCAATACATTGAACAGAGAATCACTACTAGCTTGATCTTTCTCGCCCTGGACCTGTTTTAGAATTTAACTTGATTTGACCATTCCCCTCAGTAGGGATTTTATCTACGCTAGGTTTTTTTAGCTCCACCCACTGTAGACTTTGTGTACGACCTCCTAGATTGTTTCTGAACTAACATCTAAGCTCCATACTTATCATGTACCTCTGGTCGAGTGTTGCCAGTCTTTGGACCATGTTTTCAGAATGAGCAGCTTTATGAACACTATCTTCATTTTTCAGTTGCACTAAAGAAGATGCATATACCATACTATCCTCTATATACCCTAATCGTCCACACTTAAAATAAATCATTTTGAGTCCTTCATATTGGATCTTCCACATTCTCCCATTCAGTTTGAACTTGGAAAACAAAGGTTTAGATAGATCCACCTCAATACAGAGCCTTACCTACTAGCCTTTATCCATTGATTCCGTATTATGATCAATTTTGATAACCTTCCCAATCTTGGACCCAATTATATATAGAACTTGTTTATCAAAATATTCCACAGAAAGATATGGAATACGAACCCGGTTTGTGAGACTTCTTATGGGTTCTTCATCAGAAATGAAGTTTGTAACCCATTTACGAATAGTAAGATAACTTTTCCCTATCATCCAAGGTCCTTGAGTCATTACCTCATAGTCCTCCATATTGTTGAACCTCACCACATAATAAGCATGTCGGCAAAATTTCAAAAAACAACCTTTTATAACCAATGTTTTTAAAAAAAAAACTACCTTTTAAAATTTTCTTTCAGAAAACTACCTTATATAACAAATTCCTTTCAATGTACTACTATTTTGCGTTTATAGCTAATACTAATCAATAAATAACAATCGACATTGGTGTTGCTGTCGGTGGTGGGGTAGCGGAAAAAAGAGGAGAGAAACGAGAGGGGAAGAAAGAAAAGCAATTTACAGTGACCCAATCATTAGTGATTAAACCCCCATTAACGATCAAATGATAGTATATTGAAAGGAATTTGTTATATAAGGTAGTTATTTGAAAGAAAATTTTTAAAAGGTAGTTTTTTGAAAAAAGTTGATTAAAAAAGGTAATTTATGAAATTTTTACTAAGCATATCCAACATTTGTTAGGGTAATTTCTCCTTCCAGATTCCATTTAAATCGCATGCGCCTCATCATGACTTCGTAACTCAAACGTCTATCAAATAATTTGATGACAATCGCATTCTTCTAAGGATTCGTCATTCTTATCTTCTCTTCTTTCGAGAGAATAATAGTAGGACAATCTTCCTCATTATCCGCCACATTAAGCTCCATGTCATCATCAGAAACAATATCTTCTCCCATAGATATATCTTCAAACCAAGGGTTTATGGTTTTTCCATAACCTTTAGCAGCCTAACTATAGGAAATGGGTTGAGAATTTCGGGCACTTGCTTCCATAGAAGCTGGCACAAATGATTCTAACTCAGACTCTTAGGATGCATTTCCATCCAATTGCCTTTTGAAATTTTTATTTGATCTCTGAAGGAGATCATTTCTTCGCTTGAGAGAGTTTTTGTTCGCTCGCCTTCACCTTCCATTCGCACTACTATCAAGAATTAGCTCAAGCTTTAAGCTTGTATAGCATCACCAAGCCAACTACACAAAATTCATTTGCAAGTGAATGATAATGTTTAGCTGCTCCCTGAAATCCCCTTTAAAAACAAAAGTAATTTCCTTGTTGTAATTTGTCTCATCTATAATCATGGGCGGATCTAGAGGTGGTAAAAGGGGGTACGTACTGAGTTGTACCCCCATTATTTCGAAAAAGAATAGAGATGAAACAAAACACGCAAGCAATGAAACATTTGATGTATCATGTGTCGCTGGTTGGAGAAGCGTAAAGTAAGATTTGTGGGTGCATGAGAGAGGTCTTGTGTTCGACACCGGACAACTGTATACAAACTTTTAATTACTTCCCTTTTCACTCATGTTTTCCTTCAATATATTACCCTGTTGTCTTGCACCATTTTCTTTTTCTTTTTCTTTTTTGGGGGGAAAGCATGTGTGAGGAACTTAGATCAAAGCTCCATAATAACAATTTTGGCTCTCTTTTTCTTCCCTCCATTTTTTCATTTATATACTTGAACAAGAATGTTCTTCCTAAACTATGTCAGAATGATAAACTTACTCATCAATAGCTGCTTGATTCAGAAAATACGGTGCTGCGCTGTATTGCTCGATCTGGTTCATTGTAGTTTCATTAAAAACGAATTTGATTTAACCTTGTTTTCCTTTAATACCTATTGTAGATGTCGTTTGACCTTCAATTAATGAAATCTCTCTTTCAAAAAAAAGTTGTTACTCAAACTTGGCGGACAAAAATATTATTAAAGCTTTATTTAAAATTAAAAAAATTGACAACTCTAGAATCTAAATGCTTATGTATTCCGTATCTGTACCGCATCACTAAATTCCTGGATACGCCACTGTTTGTAATTCAGATACGAAAAGAAAATATGCTAAAGTGACTATTCGTGTCATAAAATGAATCAATATTAGTTAAGTAGTATCTTCCGTTATCTTGCCACATTGATTTGTTTTTTTTTTTTTTTGAAGAAGAAAGCCCACATAGATTTGAATTTCTAAAGAAAGATTTTGGGTAGACAAAAAAAAAAGAGATGTCGGCTACGCAACGAAAATTGAGAAGGAATCACTTGTTAAATAAGGATGATATAAATTATTAAGGGAGGAATCATTTTATAGTCAAAGTGATTGGAAATTATGAAATCAATGTGGAAAGATAATGGAAGATGGAAGTTTGGATAATACTCAAGCAAATAACACTCAGATGATGTTAACAGAGCTTCCACCAAAAAAAAAATTTGATGTTAACAGAGCAACAAAGACAAGGCAGCACATTTTCTTCCGTTTTTCCAAACAAAATCACTTTGAATCGAATAAGAATAATCAGCTTTTGGGTAAGGATTGAGGAAATCAGGCAAATCATCTCTCATTTTTACAAAATAAGCATCCTATTGGATTCTAAAGCCTGTAAAGATCAAACTTTTAAACAAGAGTCTTGACTTTGAGGGAGGCTTGTCTCATTTTTTTTCTCCCATTAATGATTGTGTTTGAGCATTATAAGCCTATAGGATTCCAATAAGGACCATTTGGTAATTGGTTGAAAGTAGTAAATGGCGGTAATAGTAATGAGTTTTAGTATAAGTTTGTAAGAAAGAACTCATTTCAATATCCAGTGTAATAAGAACTCATACCAAGCATGTGTTTTTCTCCATGAATTTACTTTACATCTATTATAACTTTAAACATTGCATTTTTTTTCCCTTGTATATATTCGGATATGTCTCTCTTTTTTCCATTTGGAATGGTTCCTTCATAATCATAAATGAGGAGTAGAGATTGGCATGTAATGCATGAATCTGCCTCTTATTTTTAAGTACTCTAGCTAGTAACAACTTTTTAAAGCAACTTTTGGAACTCTTAACATTATAAATAACCCTCAAGTGGTATTGCCATTTCCACCACCACCTACTGAAAAGTAAGTAGAAATCCTTCCCTCGGTATAACATTAGGAAAATAAATCCTAATAATGAACTCAAAGATGACGTGTAGAAGATCATCATTTAGAAACTCCTCAACAACTGGCCTTATTGTTAAGAGATCAGCTGCTGCTCCAAAGCCAACGGAAGTAGCAGCAACAGCAGAAGCAACATTATCATTGTTGCCTCATTCTCAATCAACCAAATGTACACAAAGAAGTCATAGTCGAGGAGGTAATTATGGAAATGATCAGCATCATGACATACGGGTATCATTGAAAAATAGGGGTCTTGAGCCTATAATTGAATTCCCTGTGTCCCCGACGCCGATGCTCTTTTCTTTGGGAGAAGGGATTACAAATTCCAACCACCCACAACACAAAATGGTTCATGTGAACCTTCCAAACCCCTTTACTTGCATGGGATGTAAGGAGTATGGTGCTGGCTCACGTTTCACTTGCCAGCAATGCAATTTCGAGCTTCATGACTTTTGTGCTTTAGCTCCACCTGTTCTCAAGGTCCACCCTCTCCACTCTCAGCACCAACTTGTTTTCATTCCTAAGCCTGGTACTTATATACTCCACTTAATTTACCAACTAGTAATTTCTTATTGAATGATGAGCACCTATAATTTCATTAATAAATAACATCTTCATTGATTAACGGGTAAAGGAGGACTAGTGAGATCAAAATGTGATGTATGTGGGAAGTCCGCAAAGGGATACATGTTTCAACTGCGGTGCTCGTAGCTTTCGGTTACACCCTTCGCGTGCGATGCTATCGCCTAAGATGAGTTTCCCGATCCACCCTCATTCTCTCGTCATCTTACCAGCCACTGCAAATTCAGCTAGTCCAGGTGATCATATCTTGTGCAGTGAGTGCAAGAAGAGAAGAGCAGGAAAACTATACCAATGCACAGTGTGCGACTACTATCTGCATGCTGTGTGTGCAAAGAGTATGGTGAATGGTCTCCATGCCAACGGCATCAAAGGCCTTGAGAATGGGAAACCCAACATGTTTGGTGTGGCTGCTAAAATTGCATCCCATGTTGTTGTAGGTCTCATGGGAGGAATTGTTGAAGGTATTGGAGAAGGATTAGGGGAAGCTCTCACTCAGAATTTTCTCAAAGGAAGATGTAACAGCACAAGGAGATCCAGGATTCCTGAGTAAAAGTATCCACTATGAAATGGAGTAGTAATCTATGGAGATGCAAGTGTGTATGTTTGTAAAATTATGTATGATCCAATTAATTTCAGTAGTATTCTAGTATTATAATTGGTTGTAAAATATATATATGCTGCTGGTGTATCAGTATTTAGTCTGTTGCTAGTGCCCAAAACTTTCAGTAGAGTTGGCTTGTAGTATACGAGTATATTTCATGGCTTCAATCAGGGATTGAGGTATGTCAGGCTCCAACGGACGCCTCCCACATATTACTCAGTCCTCAGATAGGCGGCCTATGGATCTCAGAGTTATCTATGTGGCAAAAATAATGTGTGGCGAATAGATTTTTAATATTTGTGCATGGATTATTCTACAAAATATAACTGACGATAATTTAATTTATTGTGATATATGCCATCAATTAGAAAGCAAAGTAATTTTTTAGCCTACTGGACGGATTTAGTTGGTGCGTGTATTTAGATGAGGTCAATTTGTGGTAAAAAAATCAAGATGTGTATCTATCAAAAAAGAAAAAGAAAAAGAGAATCAGGATGTATATTAGTAATAAATAAGCAGGCCACAAATGTTCTCAAGTTTTTTGATACCAATTTACAGCCTAATATTTCCTTTTTGTCAGAGCAAACCAGCTAGGTTAGACTCCTCTACACAAAATAAAGGAAACAACAACTATACATCAAATAACAAAACTATTCCTCACAGAACTCTGGTCTCTATTAGTGATCTTGACCGAGATAACTAATATGATTCTCATTGTTACCTGTTGCTTTAGTTTGTCCACAACCACTGTAGGCTGCCAAACCACAAGGTTCCTTAGTGCTTCATTTCTCACCCACCAGATGAATTACACCAGACCTGCATACACTGCAGCTAAAAATTTTTTTGCACATAAAATCTTTTACTCTTCTTCAGAAAGATCATCATTCTCTGAAACATGGATTAATTTGTGTTGATTTTCAGCCCCCTCTTCACTCCTTCCCGGCATTTACCAGCGTAAGAACATTGAAAAAATTTGTGAGTATGAGTCTCTACTCCATCTGCACACAACATACACTGAGCTGAGGATGGGGTTGAGTGTTTTAGATCCATATCATCTTGTGTACAGCGTTGTGCAATTTCAATAATATGATCTGATCAAAATTTTGGATTGGAAAAATACGAATTATATCCGATCTGAAAACAACTAGGCCTAGCTTCGAACATGGATCAAGCTAGAAAGATCCTTGCGGATGATAGAGTTATAAGAAACATCAGTCGAAGAAAACCAATAGAAAAGAATAGTACCTGCAGAATGCTATGAGTTTATTAATTTCATCCAAAGATCTGAAAGTGCAATTCTTACTATTCACATAATAGACAGCTTTTTCTCCCTATCATATTTTCCCAATAGCTCTATAAAGTGCACTTTTAGATCTGTTTAAACTTCACGACGCAGCTGCAGCAACAAGTATTTTGCAGAGAAATCTCCACCAAACAATGACATAAGAAACAATATGCTGTTGGAAATTGGTATTCGAGAAATACCAGTTACCACCACAAGAAGAAGAAACAGAACAGCTATTGCAACATCAAAACAAGTATGTATCATGGTCAGCATCAAAAAAAGAAGTTTTTCATTTGCACAAACTCATGTCCAAATATAGTCCAATGCAGTCGAACCTATATAGCAGTTCATCTGCAAAAGGAAATTCATCTTTCTTTGCTCGTGAAATCGGAATACAATTCAAAATATACATTGAATTTCATAACATGAATTCAAGCAGGAGACAATGTAATCCACCTACATGAAGGACTTTCAAGAGATACAGAAGCAAAAGACGCACTAACAGTGGTTTTCATTTACATACAGAGGCTGCTTCTATTGACTTGAGAATTGAGCAGGGAAGGATGTGATTTACAACTTTACAAATAAATACAAAGGTTAGAGGTAGTTGAAAGATAGTATATGATCAAAAGAGAGCAACTACATCATCAGAGAGAGCAGGTTATTCTGCAATGGATCAGAGATGTGATCAACGAGATTTTCTATGGGTCCTTTACCAGTCAGTGCAGCTTGAACAAAGAAGCCTAACCAAGCAACCATTGCTAAGCGCCCATTCTTCATCTCCCTCACTTTGAGGTCCTCAAAAGCAACAGGATCTTTACTTAGATTTAACGGGTCAAAAAGAACTCCTCCTGGATAATTAATATCACCAGGTAAGAAAATTCCCAGGGGTTCCAAGGCCTCAATTCCACAATATCGTGCATACTCTGGTCCGACCTTCATAGCAAAGATCATATTACAAGTAACGAAAGAGAATATTAATAGCAATGTGTGTGTCAGCAGTCGAAACGAATTGGGAGGTAATAAATAGTAAAATTGCAAATGGTGGACCTTCAAGCCTTAAGAAGCAGGACTTTTACTACTAATATATGCAGCCAGCAAAAACAACACAACATGAAACGGTGCAACTATGAAGTAAGTAAGAACTTTGAAATATTACTCTCCTGCTCCTCACCTTGCCTTTGCACTTCTGCACAAAATTTACAATCAGAAGTCTCCTATCTTATGGCCCTTACATGTCCCTTTGTGCTTAAAGATGTTTGACAATCTTTGACAAAACTTCAATTTCTATAAAAAAGAAAGAAAAAGAGTCTTGTGTTTTCAATAAACAGTCGCTACCCCCCTAGTATGTTCCTCATTCATAATCAAAAGTAACTTTTGTCTTAACAGGGTCTCTTGTATAGAAGTGACCCCTTAAAAGTTGAAGGCAAAAAGTTCACCTTTTTATCAAAAGTGACCCCTTTTGACTTAAAAATTAATCCTTTTGGGCTAACACTGAAATGGTCTTACAATAAATTTATTGTGCACCCGGTGCACGCAACATTTGTTGTAACCACCTACTTGCTATAGGTGGAATTTGATCCAAATTGGCTTTGCATGCCCTCAAAGATATTTATGGAACTTCCTCCTTTCTAGTATAGAAATATCTATAGTTTGGTTTCATGCCATTATCTATAGTCTAAGCATTTTCATCTCTTTTTCCTGAGGGTTTAACTTGTTGTAAGAGACTTGCCCATTAAAAGTTCAACTTTTAATCTAAAGAAACTTGAAATATGCAGGGAAAGCTTTCTTTATCGCTAGAACACATACCCTAAAGAAGAGGCAAGGCAAGTACCAAAACCATGCAAGATGAATCAGACATGTCGAAGCGAGGAGAAGTGCATGCAACAGATGCATTCTAAAAAGACTGACAAAAGGAGAACTTTCTATTGACATGCTCAACTCTGAAGGTTTAACAAATATGTTGCATATTGCAAAAAGGGGTCGATAAATTCCTTCACAAACTACAAAATTTGTCTACTGTAGAACATCAAAAGTGGAAGAGAAGATAGAGAAAAGATAGTTCCGAAGGAAAGACAGCCTTCAACATTGGCCATGCACGCACAATAGTCGTTTCCCCACGAAAGTCGAATAGTTTAGATAATTATTAACTTATACAATATTCAATGCAATGAACTGGCATAAGGGACGGACATTATACGTACTTAGTAGTAGCTTGAAGAAGAAGAAGGCAAGAGAGCTAGTTGGAGGAGAGAGATGGAAAAGAGAATCATATCCTCTATATATAGCGGAGAGAGAGATAGAGAATGACAGATTATTAAATGTTTATTATGTTTGGTATTATAGGAGAGAACAAGGCTCTTGAAAGCTTGAATTATCATTCAATAGATGTTGTGTGTTCCAGAAATCAATCCAATGCAGTCTTTCTTTCATAAGCTTCATACTAAGATGTCAGTTCATACATATGGTATCAAAAAGCGATATGACCCAAGGCGCTGCCAAAAGTCAAGCATTGGTGAGCCAAGTGTTTGCTGGTGTTCTGGGGCTGAAACTGACATTTAAACAAAGACTAGAGGAGATATAAAGGAGGGACGCCGATCAGATGGATCAAACAATCAACAAAGCCTTTTCTCATATCAATCAAATACTTCCTCCTTTCCCTTATAAGTGTTACTTTGGAGGAGCACAAGTTCTAAAGAGAGGAGAGAGAGAGAGAGAGAAAAATAAAAAGATGGGACTCATGTGATGAAGAGAGATAGAGAGAATCAATGACAAATAAAGTAATGTAATACTTATTGTGAAGCGGTCTGAAATTGTAACTGTAACACTTATAAGGGGACGGAGAAAGTATTACTGTTGTTTGAGAGTTTCTTTTCTTTTCTTTTGCTATCATTCGGAGAAAACAATCTTGAAAGCTCATAGCTATGTCCAATTACTGTCGTTTTTCCAGAAATCAATCACAATTATCTACTTCCTCAGCCTTTAATTCTGCCTAGCTATGATAGCCATAGTGACAGATTTTATATACTTCAGCAGACTAGGTATGCATCATCCTTATAAGAACCATGTTCAAAAATTAGTAGTGGCAAGATGGAATTCAACTAGAATACTGCATATGTATCTTTGTTCCTTTTATCCTACAGAGGAGAGAATTTTGCATCGACATTGTTAATGAGAGATGAGAAATCAGCAACGAGAAAACCAAAAATATACTGAATAAAATTACCATGAGAAGGACTTGGCATATGGCTATTACAATTATTCCTTGACTGCCTGCTAAGTGGAGTCCTGGAATGCCAAGATAGTCAAGTGTCTCTCCCTAAATATTTCACAAAAGCAGTCAGCAGCAGCAACAGAAAGGATGATTTAGTGTATTGACAAGTGCAGAATATTTGAAATTTCCAATATATAAATAATATGAAACAGTTACAACCAAAAACCTAAGACAAGCAAGGAAATACTACACGCTAAACAGCACCAACCACTATTCTAAACTCCCTCCTCCCCCACAACTGTATCTCCCCCTGTTTACCATATTCTTCTCACCCCAAAATACTTATATATCCCTCACAATTTACAGGCTCCCACGCTCCTAACAGGCAATCTCTTCCCAATAAACCAGCAGCAATCACATCAACAGTAGGTTGGATACTTAGGACACTTATAGTCTCCCTACGTGAGTTATCTTTTGGACCAACACATGAGATTTAGAAACCAAACAATTACAATCAGAAAAACAATGAGAATATCCAAGATACACGACCAAATCTATCTACAATAATTGCTACATGAAAGTGTGCTTGGCATCATTGGTGCTGAGTCCTTGTCATACCCTTCTCAAGGACGTAAGTTATTATTAGCTCGAGCCAAGTACATAAAGATATCTTTTTTAAGAGGTTAAAGTCTTGAAGATGACAAGTGGCATAGTGAAGACACACACGCATATATGTTGAGGTTTTCTCCCAATGTGTGTGCGCGTGCGTATAACAGATACCATCCATGCACTCCTTTGTCTCCTTAAAATGTGCAGGCACATGCAGACAGCACAGATCTCGCTTTATATACCACAACTAAGCATAAAAAGCTGCAAAAGTGACGCTTTAACAAAACCTGAATCAAACTTCCAGACACCTCACTCCCCAAGATGTGACAACAACAAGTCAACAACCCCCACCAGCCAGCAACTTTCCTCACTGGAAAATAAGCTATGCCTGTTCCAATTTGCTCACCATTGAAAAAAACCAAAGATAACCAAGGTTAAAGATGGCAAAGAGTGATATAGATCAACCCTAGCAGAGAATAAGACAAACAAAGGATAAGGAGAAAGTAGATTGTACTATAGTGTAATGAATCAATCTAGGGAGAGGGGTACTTTTGGTATTGCAATAATTAGTTAGATTTTAGTAGTAGCTTGAAGAATAAGTTAGGGAGTTAGGGAGAAAATTTCTCTATAAATAGAATGGAATAGGGAAAGAAAAATCAGGTTGAAATTAGATAAGAAATTAGGTGAGCTCTTAGTAGTTCAATGGGAGAGAACAAGCCTCTCGAAAGCTTGTAGTTATCATTTTATGTTTATTGTTTTCCAGAAATTTATCATTCAAAGTCCATTTTACTTCTTAATCTTATTCTATATTTTGCCTTAAAGATGTCAGTTCATTACATATAGCTTTTTAGATTTAGAGCAAACACATGGCAATTACGCTATCATGGTGGTGATGAAAGGACTATCACTATGACAATGGTGGCACGGGGAAGGGGTAAAATCGGTCAATATTACTCTTTTACAAGATGATTTTGTTTTATTTGCAGTACTGTCATAAATAAAATTTCATTTAAGCTCCAAAAATAAATGGCTCAGATTTGTACTCATTTCAGGACCAGACTCATGTGATGTATACAAACACACAGAACATGAAAACAGCCCTGTTTCTATCTGTTATAATCATTTAGTGTATATAACAGCAGCATTGATGTAAAAACTGCCAAATAACCTGGGCTACTGAGGACATTCCAACGGATAAGAGGCCTAGAATCATGAACCGTAAGACAGAAGTCTTAATGAGTAATACATAAACATCCTCCTTGAAATTGTCACCAGCATCAAGACTCATGCCAAGTAGCACTCTCCAAAACATTACACCCGCAGGTTCCTGCTTAAGGTCTTCTATCCAATGCACCCATAACCACACTACACCATGCACTACCCAAAGATAGTGCTGATTAAAGGGAAGTCAACCCATATGTTCCTGCTTAGTCTCCACACCAAAGGTCCTCTATCTACTGCTCCCACAGCCATACCACACCATGTGCTACCCCATAATGGTGCCGCTGAAGAGAAGCCAGGCTCATCCCAGAGAGTACTTTTTAGTTTTTATATTCAAAAGGGCTGGCAAGAGGAGACATGTGCAGTGGTTCGGAACTTAGTGCATGAGCCTACAAGCTTCATATACTACACCATTCTATTTCTTCAGGCTAACAAATATAGAAATACCCGTAGAGATAATTTAATTATTTGAAAGAATTACAGATAATCAGCCTACAAGCTTCATCTAATACACCACTCTATTTCTCTCAAGCTAGCAAACATTAGGAATACCCATATAGATAATTTAATTACCTAAATATATTACAATTACTTTTTTGCATAAAAGTATTGCTCCCTATGTCCCATATTAATTGCAATGCACCCTCATGCACAAAGTTTTAGGGTGTAGATAAAGTGGGACATGATTTTATTTTATTTTATTGTGAAAGTTGATTTGATAGAATACAGTAGGTATTTTTGTAAGAAAAAAATAAATATTAGGAGTTCTTTAATTGAGGACAGGTTGGATGGGGTGTGGTATTGTATTTTTCTTTTTTCATCATTTTCAATAAAGGTATGGGGTAGTTGAAGACTGAGATAAAATAATTAGTCGGCACATGACTAAAGGAAGTGTCGAAATTAATATAGGATGGCTAAATATAGGATTTTTGCAATTAATATGGAACAGAGGAAGTGCAATTTAAGAAGTTCTCAAGTTGCTCATGAGCCATGGTGTCAAAACAAAGCCGCATCCTATCGTATCGCCCGTGTTGTAAAGGTTTTAAATCCGAACCGATATTACCCGCATCGTAAAGGTGTAAAAAAACCGCGTTTCAGGCGGGTTCTAGGGATTTCTCATGGTTTAAGCCGATATTTGACGGTACGACAACCGTATCATCCCCATTCCCGCATCATCGTGACCGTTACCGCGATCGTGACCGAAACCGCATTTTCGAACTATGTCATGACTCATGAGCTTATCAGGTTGAGTTGGGGCTTGCTCAACTCTACTTGTTAGGGTCTAGAGCCGAGTACGACTTTGAGTCACGTTATCTCAGGATTTCACCGAGTTTTTCCTTTCAATTCTCAACATTCACATCTAATTTAGGAGCATGACGGGACAAGCATGACTGTTTGAGACATAAAGTTTGTTATCTTCTCATAGTCTCTAAGTAATCTTGTTGAGATTTGACATAAACGTTAGCCAAATAAAGAAAATTTCTGAAATGTCTTAAAAGCAGCACTTATCATTTTTTGGAGAAGGGACAGACCTATACATGTTACTTTATACTCTACTTAAGATATACTCCCTCTATCCTTCTAGTTAAAAACTAAAAAGAATCTAATTTATGAAGGTCCAAGTTCGACATCTTTGGCTTTTTGTCAACTAACATATAAGGAAAAAAATAATTTCGTGGGATTCCCTTGGATTTGTACTTACTTCTGTTTTTTCTCTATCGCAACATTGGGAATTTTACACTACTCATTCACTCTCCTTTGACCATCTTTTGTGATTTAAACTTAGGAAAAATATAGTCATATGGGTTCTTGTTAGATTCATTTCGATATGTACTTTCAAAATATCAGCTTATTATAACTTTTACTAATTGACTATTCGAGATACTAATGGCCGAAATTATGCATTGACAAGCGTGAAACCCCATATGATGCAATGAAGAAAAAAAATTAAAATAACATAGGAAGTTATAATGTGTACTATCAAATTATTAACTTCTCATCATTTTTATTGATATGTAATCACAGATATTCATGATGAGGGTGTTGCCTTGGAACTATTAAACGAATACGTGTCAGCTTAAAAACAGGACAGGACAGAGGGAATCCATAATAATACTCAAAGTGGAACTTAAATGATGGAGGCAAAGCATGTGAACTTTTGAGGAAGGGATAAACCAAATAAAAAAAAAAACTCGCCTTAAGTTTTGAGTAACCAACTCTCCACCAGACAGGTTCAGGAAAGTGAGAAGTTTCACTGAGGTCCAATATTTCTGGAACCAGAGCACCAAGAGCTCCAAGCATAGCCCAGCGAGCATGAAGTATTTCAATGCTACAAAGCAAAAAAGTTATCATAGACATCATTATCAATAGATTAAAAAAAATTACACAGCTCGCTAATCCATTTTAACAGCTTACTAGAACACCAAAATGCTCAATGCTAACTCATATTCAGATAGTAGGATTTCATAAGTTAACGAAAGGTGTTTGTGGTTACTGTAGGTGGATGAAAGGCTACTACAAGGAGTTCTTCCGTAAGAAGAGAGAGTGGCGAAAAAATAAAAAGGCGGGCATGCATACATAGAGGCATACAGCACGTAGATAGTTGGTAATACTGTCATGAAAGGAGCACAATGTGGCACTCACTCAGTACCTTCAGCCAAATCCAGGCATGATAGCCTCCCATAAGATATGTATTTTAGCTCCAACTCCATCAGAAAAAATTCTCTATTCTGATCCTCAGCAAATGCACATACACACATTTATACAGCAATACGAGAAGTTCTATTAACTAATCATGTGAAACACTTGATCATAGCCCTACTTAAACTGTAAATTTGTTTAACGGTATATATTAGACCACGAGCCACACAAATTCCATCTACCCACTTAAGCCTCCAAATGGCAAAAAAAGGAAAAGGAAGAGAAGCGGGGGAAGAATGAAAAGAGACCAATCTATGTCCCACATTCGCACTTAAGAACTATTGATAGAGTTTATATCCGGCCATATCCTAGTAGTTAGAATCTAAAGTCCTTTGATAATAGATCGTGGGTTGAGAACATATTTCGTCATCTTTTTCTTCCTTTAGCAGTTGTAGAAGGGCTATTAAGAATAGGCATTAAAAATCGTCTTCTTATTTAGTTTCCTAATATTACATAGATTGTGTTTTAGCAAGTAACTTATGTCTTCTTATTAGTTTCCCAATGTGTTTTAGCAGTTGTAGAATAGGCATTAAAAATCGTCTTCTTATTTAGTTTCCCAATATTACATAGATTGTGATTTAGCAAGTAACTTATGTCTTCATGTTAGGTTTAGCTTACAAAAGAACCCTATTGTTATGTTCTCTCTCTAATGGAATCTATTTTATTGAGAAGTAGACTTTTGTGCTAAAATAAAAATTTCCATCAACTGCATTAAAGAGTGTTCCAATCTAACAACCAACAAAATTATATCACAAGTCCAAAGCAAATGGATAAAAAGAAAAAACAAAAAGAAACTTTCAGGCTTTGACAATCATCAAAACCTCCATTAATAACACACTAACATCTAACATCTAATTTTCTTAAATCAAAAGAAACAACTTCAATCACAGGATCATTTATAACGAGCTCAGCAGCTTCTAAGATGTTGTCAGCATATATGTTGTCTCCCACTACAAAACAGAAGGATCCGAGTATGAACCATAGTAAAAAAAAAAAAAAAAATCTAATTTGATTATACTTCCTCTGTTCCAAAATAAGTGAAACACTTGTCTCAAAAAGCTCTCACATAAATGAGAGAAGTGTTTCACTTATTTTGGAACGGAGGAAGTACATAATTTTAACTTTTAAGAAAGTGACAAATGTTTACCGATATCCCAATATTTGGATGGCCCATCTATATACTCTTTTCGCTTTTGAAACAAGCATCTTAAAATTTTTGTGAATGTAAACCCAAATCTCACCTTTTATATGTCAATTGGATTCTTTTTATGGTCCGAATGGAGCAAAATATCTCCAGTTTCTCTCACGAAAGAAGAAGAAGCGGCTGGAAAAGAAGTTTGAAAGATAGGCTTTGCAACAATGGTGTTCGGAGCCATAGTTAGCCCACTAGAAGTTATGTTTGGGACAATATGGTGATCCTCATATCATGGCGGCAAGAGAACTTGAAGACTCTCTATTTTGGTGGGCTAACTATGGGTCTGCAACACCGTTGTTGGAAAGCCAAGCTTTCAAGCTTCTTTAAACTGGAACATATTTGGCTCCATTCAAACCGTAAAAAGAAACAAGTTGACATGTAAAAGATTGGAGATTTTGGTTTACATTCAAAACAATTTAAGATACTTGTCCCGAAAGTAAAAAGAGTACACACATGGGCTATCCAGATATTGGGATATCGGTAAGATTTATTACTTTCTTACAAGTTAAAATTATGTATAATCAAATTCTAACTTTTTGATTATGGTTCATACTCGAATCCTTCTTTTTGTACGGGAAGATAGCATAGATGTTGACAACATCTTAGAAGTTGTTAAGCTCTCTATAAATTATCCTGACATTGAAGTTGTTTCTTTTGAATTAGGAAAATAGGATGTTAGTTATTAGTGTGTTACTAATGGGGGTTTTGATGATTTTGTCAAAGACTTGGAAGTTTCTTTTTGTTTTGTTTTTATCCATTTGTTGTGGACTTTTGTGATATAATTTTGTTGGTTGTTTTTATTTTGAATATATATATATATATTTTGAATATATATATATATATATATATATATATATATATATATATATATATATATATATATATAAGTTCATATGAGAACCACCCTTATGGTGAGAACCACTCATTTTTCCTCATTTTACGAAGATTTTGCTTATTTCACAATGTTTTTGCTCATTTTATGTTTTGCTTTTTTTATGTTTTGGCTCATTTAATATTTTTTTGCTCATTTCACAATGTTTTTTTTCTCATTTTAGGTTTTGCTCACTTTACGTTTTTTCTCATTTAACCTTTTTATGCTCATTTTACGTTTTTCTCATTTTAAATTTTTGCTGATTTTTACTTTTTTGCTCATTTAATGTTATGATTGCTTTCTACTCATTTTATGCTTTTGCTCATTTTAAGTGGTTCTCAGTTTTCTCATTTAAGAGGGTTCTCATTAGAACCCAACCCTATATATATATATATATATATATATATATATATATATATATATATATATATATATATATATATAAATTCATTTCCAAGCATCCTCTTACAAAGTCCAAATTTAGGATGGTGTCCTCATATCCTAAAATTTTAAATATTGTCGTATCGTATACTCAGATAATCACTTGCATTGCACCCCTTTAAAAATCCTAGTACCCAATCAAATAAGCCGACTGATCGTCCATCCTTCTCTAAAATTATCGATTACAAGACTTCTAAAAGTTTTCCTTTCAACTGTAACAAATGCGGTGAAAAAGGTCATAAAGGCGATAAAAGCACTACCATACACTTTTTACCACAATAGAACATACAGAAAATGCAATTAGCCATATTGATGAAACCATACACCTTGTAAAGGTTCAGGCAACATCTAAAGGTAATGAAGAAGAAGATCATGTGGCCTTGTGCCCATTTCCTGCATCTCACACTTCTTCCACCATATTGGATAATGTAACGCATCGAAGCACACCCACATTCAAGCTCACATATGAAAGGTGTGGCAAAAAGGGAAAGCAAAGCAGCAGCAGCAGCAGCAGCAATCCCAAGGCATAACAGAATAATGATAAGGTGGCAAGAAATAGTATAATAAAGTAGTGAGACTCTGTGAGAGAGAATATGAGGCCTTGCTATAATTCTATAAATGGGATAGAAGAAGAAAGAGAAATTCATGCAAAATATTGATTGACCTCATTGTAACCAGGGAGTGTCTAGACCACTCGAAAATCTAGGAGTTTTCTTTGCTGACTTGAGCTTTAAGATATCAATATATCCCATCATGTTCCCTTTTCTCTCTAATTTTCTCTGTATTTACTCATCTTCTCTCTTCTAAATCATCCGGGTTCCTCTCGGATCGGGTGGAACAATCAAAATTGAGCTAATTTATAACAATTTGAGGTTTGCATGACATGGCTAGCTTTGTGTTTTTCTGAACTTGGGTCTTGGTGTCTTTAAATTGGACAGTGAGTTGGACTTCAATAATGAAAAATCACCAACCGCATTGATCTCTCCATTATTAATGCGTTAAAAAAATGGTTCAAGTCCCTTTCTCTATGCATAGATTAGAGTTCACCATGTGTATGAGTCAATAAGATATTGTTATGTTCTATGCAAAATTTAATTTGTGCTCACGATATCCTCTATTAGCCATAGACCAATGCCAATCTTATGTTATACAAGTCAGCAATAAAAGAAGATGATATGTCGACCTCCTCCTCGTTCTTTTTTTATACCCAATGGTAGATCTTGTTCTTTTTCATCGTTCGAGCATGAAGCTACTTCTCGAGAGTAAGAGAATATTTTTTGTTTTTATGTCCCACCCTATGGTAGAACTCCGATTGTAAACTCTTTTGGTAATGGATAGTGGACCCCCCCAGAATGTATCTTGTTAGCTTGTTCTTCATAGTGAACTGTGAAAAACACTCTAACAGACAAGCACTACGAACCAGGGCCTAGTATAAGATTGACATGAATAGTAATAAAGAAAAGCAAAGAAGAATACTTGTAATATTTCTGTAAAGCATCAGGATCCTTCCCCAGCCCTGCCAGATCAAAGCCATAGTCTCCGGGTAGTTGTCCTCTTAGATATGGCGGGTAATCGAAAGGTATTGGACCGAGCCACCGAGGACGGTCTCCTCCATACCAACGACTGCGTAATTTGAGAGATTTATTATGACAAGCAATTAAGATTTACAACACACAATCTGCATAAATCATGTGCTCATATCAGATTCAGTCACTGCAATCACATGCATGTTTGCATAATTAGAGTAATACAAGTCAACAATCACGACTTGGTAGCTACTTAATAGGCAACCATTGCGGAGGTTGAGGCAACCTAAATCATGAAATGACTACAAGGAGAAACAAGTTTATTTTGTAATGCAGCATATTCAACAATTGGAGCCTTGGGAGGGGATATATGTCATTAAAGTGCCGCTAAATCAAAGCTAAACACGGTGAATTATAATGATGGAGGTGATTCAGCGTCAAGAGTTCAAAAACATATTAAGCAGCCCAAAGAAAGGATCAAGGGATGAGACCTTAAACACCAATTCACTCATTCACTAGACTATAATTAACTCCGGCCGACTATAATTCCACCATCCACACACTCTCTAGACATAAATGCTTCTAAGCACAGACCGTAAATCGATAACTGACATGCTCATCAAACATAGTTGTACAATTTATTACACAAATACAACAGTTAATCAGCTCTAAATTAGAGTAGACAATAATTCAAGTTGTTTTTCCAGTAGAATGAAACTTTGACCTGAAAAAACCTAAAATTGAATGCAAAAATTGACCTGGAATTTCGTGCCATTTGGGCTAACTTGTTGCGCTGCATAGAATCTTCAAGAGCAGCCGACTTTTGGTCCTGAAGACGTCGCTGAAGCTTTTCGCCGAGAGGGCTGTTGGCTATGGCTTTAACAGCCGAGAACGGAATTGCTGAGAAAACCAGCACTCCGACCAGCTGCAAATGCGAATCATTCACATTTAGATTTACATGGAGTATTCAAATTCAAGAAAAAGAAATTGCTTCGAAGTTCAAGAAGGATTATTAACCTCTTGCCAAGAAGCTTTGAAACAAGGGCTGAATTGCGTTTTGACATTATTGGGTAAAAGCTTCCGCAGATGATTCACATTCCCTAAAAGATGGCTTGAAGAAGAAGAAGCAGGTAAACTGTAAGTAGGTGTATGGGAATGTAAGTGGTTTATCGGAGCCATGAGGTCAAAGATCTATGTCCTCGACTTAAATGCAATTACTAATTATATTATGGATCGTATTATAGAGATAATAAATTCGTTCTATTAGGTTAATCATACGTCTTGCTTTAGAGAATCTTTATGGAAACTTTGGGTTAGGAAATAATAAACCCAAAGCCCAATATAATGGATCCTATTAGGTCACACAAAATACTTGGATCAACAAAGAAAACATAGAGCGTAAGGTAAGGGCCCTAGGTGGCCGGCCAAGAGGAAGAGAGAGAGGAGAATTGATTCTCCTCCTAACCTAATTATATCTATATATACTTGGTTAGGCAATAAGGAAAGAAGAAGATATCTTTCATTATTCTCTCTCTCATAATCTTTCCAAAAGTCACAAAAACTCCATTAAAGTAGAAGAAGAATTTCTTCCTTCCAACTAGCATTGGTGGAGTGTTGATCCGGGTTGGTGGACCAAGTAGAAGAATCGCAATTGAGGTTCTTAATCCGGGTTATTCAAGCTTTGTGGAATTCACGCTTCAAAGGTAAATTCCTAACTATTATGTGATCCTTGAATGTATATGCATGAGATCCCTGTTTTAAGTCTTTATGAATTTGATTCAGTGAAATTCCGCTTTAAAGTACTTATATAATCCTACGGTGGTATCGGTTTTAGCCTCTTGCATATAATTTTTGGTCATAATAATTATGAGTTCTTGACTAATTTTAATTGATTAAGGGGAGGAATTGAATTATGGAATGAATAATTAATTGGAATTGATTAAATGGAGATTTAATTGCTTAATTTTTCAATATAAAGTGGCCGAATTTATTGAAAATTCAACCCTAATTTTCGAAATTTAAATTCTGATTTTATTTCGAATATTAAGTTCATCTGATTTTCATGTTTAGATTTGTTTATGTATGAAAATTAATTCATGTGAAAAGAGTTTTATATGAATTAGAGATTAATTTATGTAAATAACCCTAAAATTAATTAAAATGGAGATTTTGATTTAATTTTCTGAATTATGCATAAAAGAGTTTATGTTTTAATTTAATTAAGATCACTAAATTAATTTTACAAATGTTGTAATTTTAATTTCCTTCAACTAAATTAAAAAAAAATAAGGAGGAGGAATAGGAGCGACCTCCGGTGGAGTACTGCTAGGTGGGCGTAGGCGCCGAGAAAGGTGCTCCGGTGGTCTGCCGTCTGTACGACGGTGAGGGATAGACGACGGGCCGGTTGGGCGATCGTCGAAGTCCGGTGGTGGCAGCGGCCACGCAGCCGCACGTATGACGCGCGCAGCAAGCGTCTTCTTGGGCGCCCGGGCGGTGGTAGTCTTGGCAAGATGTTTGCGGCGTCGGCTCGCAATGGGTTGCCTGGTGAGTTCCAGGTGAGGTGCTTGACGTGGCTTGCGGAATTCTCGGCCATTCGTTGTTACAGGCGTCTTTGCGTGGAAGCGACCTTTGTCTTTCGGATATAGTTTCACAATTTTAATAAAAAAAAAAAATAAAAAAAAATTTTCCTTTTGATTTTAGCGGCAGGTGTAATTAATTGGCAGTAGATTGAAAAGATTTGATTTGAAATTTTGTAAATCTTACGTTGAGTAAATTAAGAAAATTCCAATTATGTTAATTATGTTAATTTTATTTGGGTCATAAATTAATTCCATAATTTTATTCTTTAATCTAATTAAAATTAGTAGGCAAGATATTATATGATAAAATCTTTAGGTGGTTAGGAATTACTTAAATGTTTTATCAACCTACCATAATTAAGAATATTTGATATTTTGATTGATGGCAAGTATATAATATGTGATATTATGATGTGGCTTTTATATATTTTGATATAATTGCTATGTATGACTAGTATGGCCCAAATTAAGTTAGAAAATACGATCGCGTATCGTGATGTATTCTTGTAATTTTAAATACGATCTGCGTATCGTTAAGTATTTTTGTAATTTAGTTATTATTTAAATTATTTTGATACTTATGTAATCCGAAGACGAAGTCCATCAAGAGAAGGCCCATGGATAAGGTGGATGGCGATCCATGAAGAGTCCAAGAATGAGCCATTGATGATTAGTTCTTAGGATTAGGGGCCATACTAGATCATATTATTTTCGCATTTTATTATTCTTTAAAATGCTTATAAGTTTATTGTATGTTGGTTGATGATGCGCTAGAGTTCACTAATTCATAACAACATAATAAACTTAGGTCCCGTAAATATTAAGGTTGCTTTTCCAAACATAAAGTACTTATCAAACCCTTAATTAATAGTAATAGGTCATGCCTCCGCCAGGTATTTATCATTAATTTTGGGAATATAAGGTAAAATTGCGAATTTTACAACTTAGTTTGGTTGTCCTTAACAAAATTATCAAAAGCGTTTTGAATTTTGAAGCAAGAGATAGTTAAGCATGCGATGTTTATCCATCTAAACAAGAGTTATAATTTGTTATAATTAGTAAAAGAGTTTACTTACCTTGATAATGTAACGTTAAAGATAAGGCCTCCGTCTGCTTAGTGTTGCATGTTGATAGGATCTTGTAAAACACTTATTCAAATGGGACATTGAAATTGAATAGGTGATCAACCTAGAAACCTTTGCATGTTTTAGGTTACTTTATAAACATAAAATTGAACTTTGCTTTTCTGTCTGTAGATACTATGTCTAATAACAACAACAACAACTCGGTTTCAACATTCGTCCTTTTACGGAAAAGGACAAGATCAATGGTGAAAATTTCCTTAATTGGGAAGGGACCTTAAGACTTGTTTTGAGGTCTGAGGGTCGAGAGGATGTCTTAGAAACCCCACTTCCTGTGATTACTAATGAGTCTGAAAAGACTTTGCAAGAGTTGCATGGATTGATTGGTCAACGCTGAAAGGAACATCCCTAAGATTGAACCAAAGAAAGAGGTTTTGATGGTTCAAAAGGGAAAGGGTTTTAAGAAGAAATGGGCAGGCAAGAAGGACAAAGGCAAGCAAGTTGTCGTTGTTGCTGAAAAACCTAAGCCAACCGCCAAGCCAAAGGTGGCCGCGGAAAGCAAGTGCTTCCATTGTCACAAGATAGGACACTTTGGAAGAGGAAGCGCCCTATACTTGGAAGAAAAGAAGTCGGGGCTTCCACTTCGAGTATATTTGTTATAGAAATCAATTTGACTTCTACTTCTTTATGGGTATTGGATACCTATTGTGGTTCTCACATAGTTAATGATGTGAAGGGACTTAAAAGAAGTAGGAGGCTGGCAAAGGGCGAGGTAGAGCTTCGCGTTGGAAATGGAGCACGGGTTGCTGCACTTGCCATAGGAAACTATAGTCTACACTTGCCATCTGGGCTTATTTTAGAACTAAATAATTGTTATTTCGTTCCTTCAATAACTAAGAACATAATTTCTGTTTCAGTTTTGGATTCTGAAGGGTTTTGTTTTGAAATAAAGAACAAGTGTTGTTCCATTTCTTACAATAATATGTTCTATGCCAATACTAAATTGATAAATGGCTTATATGTGCTTGATAAGTCATTACAAATCTATAACATAGATAGCAAGAAACAAAAATCAAATGATTCCAACCTAACCTACATTTGGCATTGTCGAATGGGTCATATAAACCAAAAGCGTATTCACAAGTTACAAAAGGATGGTATAATTCCATCATTTGATTTTGAATCATTTGATGTATGTGAATCATGCTTAATGGGAAAGATGACAAAATCACCATTTTCTGGAAAAGGTGAAAGGGCGGCGATCTTTTTAGGACTCATACATACGGATGTGTGTGGTCCTATGAGCACAAAGGCAAGGGAGGGTTTAACTACTTCATTACATTCACTGATGATTTGAGTAGATATGGATATATATACTTAATGAAACATAAGTCGGAATCTTTTGATAGATTCAAAGAGTTCCAAAATGAAGTACAGAATCAACTTGGTAAGACAATAAAAGCACTACGATCCGATCGTGGTGGTGAATATTTGAGCCAAGAATTTGATGATCATCTAAAGGGTTGTGGAATTCTTTCACAATTAACTCCACCGGGAACACCCACGGTTGAATGGTGTATTCGAAAGGAGGAACCGAACCTTGCTAGATATGGTTCGATCAATGATGAGTCTTCGTCGATCTTCCGATTTCTTTTTGGGGATACGCTCTCGAAACCGCTGCACACACACTAAATAGGAGCCCGTCAAAGGCTGTAGAAAAGACTCCATATGAGTTATGGAATGGAAAAACTCCAAACTTGTCTTTTCTTAAAATCTGGGGATGTGAGGTCTATGTAAAGCGGTTACTATCAGACAAGCTTGCACCCAAGTCAGATAAATGTCTCTTTGTGGGATACCCAAAAGAGACAAGGGGTTATTACTTCTATAACCGTCAAGAGAACAAAGTGTTTGTTGCTCGTGATGGTGTCTTTCTTGAAAAGGAATTTGTTTCTAGAAAGACAAGTGGGAGTAAAATAATTCTCGAAGAAATTCGAGATGAGCAACAAATAGACGTGGTTCACACTATGTCAGAGACGGCCCGACAAGACGAAAGTCTAGTTCGGGGAGATGATGTATTCAACGCATGTACCTCCTACCGTCCCAATTGAATCAAGTGAAGATCTTCAAGGAGTTGAAGAGAACTCTTTTCTTGATGCTCAGGCCCCGCGTAGATCTAGTAGAGAAAGGATCCCAAACAAAAGGTTGGTTGATTTCCTGTTAACTGAAAACTCTGAAATTATGATTTTGGAGAATTCAGAGCCTACTACCTATAAACAAGCTTTGACGAGCCCAGACTCTGAGAAATGGCTTGAAGCCATGAAATCCGAGTTAGACTCCATGTCTCGAGAATAAAGTTTGGACCACCGGTCGACTTGCCTAGTGGGGTTAACCCTATTGGATGCAAGTGGATGTTCAAATTGAAAACAGACAAAGATGAGAATGTCTATGTATATAAAGGGCAAGTTGCAAAAGGATTCGAACAAATTCATGGTATAGACTATGATGAGACCTTTTCTCCAGTAGCAATGCTTAAATCAATTCGGATACTTTTAGCGATTCTTTGCATTTTATGATTATGAAATTTGGCAGATGGATGTCAAAACTGCATTCTTGAATGGGTTCTTGAATGAGGATGTGTACATGACACAACCTGAGGGTTTTGAGGATCCAGAAAATCCTAAAAGGGTTTGCAAGCTTCAGAGATCCATTTATGGATTGAAGCGAGCATCTCGGGAGTGGAATCTTCGATTTGATGAAGCAATCAAGAAATTTGATTTCATCAAAAGCGAAGAAGAATCTTGTGTCTACAAGAAGTTTAGTGGGAGCAGCTTAGTCTTCTTGGTATTGTATGTAGATGACATACTACTCATGGGAAATGACATACCAATGCTTGAGTCGATCAAGGAATGGTTAAAAAGTTGTTTCTCTATGAAGGACCCGGGAGGAAGCCGAGTACATACCTGGGAATCAAAATCCATAGAGATAGGTCTCGAAGGATGATTGGACTAAATCAAGAAACTTATATTGATAAGGTTCTTACAAGGTTCAACATGGAAAACTCGAAGAGAGGTTTCGTTCCCATGTCACATGGCATATCGCTTAGCAAGAGTCAGTGCCCGACTGAACCTGATGTGTTGAAGCGAATGAGTAGCATTCCTTATGCTTCGGCTATAGGATCTATCATGTATGCCATGATAAGTACTCAACTAGATGTTGCACATGCCTTGAGCATGTGTAGCAGGTTCCAAGCAAATCCAGGAGAAGCACACTGGTGCTGACTAAGAGCATCCTCGAAGTACTTGAGAAGAACTAAAGGCATGTTCTTAGTTTATAGGGGACAAAGCGAGTTGGTTGTTGATAAGGTTACACGGATGCAAACTTCCAAACCGACAAAGATGATTACCGCTCTCAGTCAGGGTATATCTTTCGTCTAAATGGAGGAGCAGTGAGCTGGAAGAGCTCAAAGCAAAGCAAAGTTCACATGGATGAGAATGTGGCTGATCCGCTCACTAAACCACTACCTCAACCCAAGCATGAGTGTCACGCTAGGGCTATAGGCTTGAAGCAAATGTTAGAGTGGCTTTAGATTGTAATAGGTTTAGAGAAACTTGTTACAATGTAAAGACATGGTTTTGCTATTTATGTTTATAAATTTTACATTATTTAATTATTGGTTTAGTATTAAATAAAATGTCCAAAATATATCTTGAATTCTATGGTTTTGTTAAATATGTGATTTGATAAATGAAACACCATAAGTGAACAGAATTCATAGAATATTAAAAGTTCCTAATCTAAGTCATTAAACTGGACATGAATGACTTGTTAAAAGGGATTAGCATATAAGATTGATTGATAGCACCGTTTCATGGGCTATAGAAACATAGAGATGTTTAATCAATCATATGGATGTGTATAGTTGATACATAGTCGAACTAGACCTGCTTAGAAGTTTTATAACTTCGAAATTATATTAGTAGATTCCTTAGACATGAGTGGAACATTACTTAGCCCAATGATTGGTATAACTTTGATACTGTCAAACGTCATGCCGTAAAAGGGGACTATAAAGGCAGCATTCAGGTTGTGCCATAAATTGAGTGGGAGTATTGATTACCATAAGATTTGAAAAGTCCTCCTATATGAGATAGGATAAGTGTCTTGGCCTCTTGAAGAGCGAAAATTGAAAAAATGCATGGCCATGCTCAAATGGATCATTCGATGATCATTTGTTTGTCAATTCGAACTCGGATTTCAAGGATTAATTTGAAAACTAGTATGGATGATATGTAAATATGATCATACTATCAAATTAAGACATTAAGAGACTTGAGGAAATTAAACATTGCACACTCGTCTCGGACAAGTGGGAGATTGAAGGATTTATGTCCTCGACTTAAATGCAATTACTAATTATATTATGGATCGTATTATAGAGATAATAAATTCGTTCTATTGGGTCGTCTATACGTCTTGCTAGAGAATGCTATAGAACTTTGGGTTAGGAAATAATAAAC
The DNA here is from genome assembly GCA_947648045.1 of Beta corolliflora. Taxonomy (NCBI): domain Eukaryota; kingdom Viridiplantae; phylum Streptophyta; class Magnoliopsida; order Caryophyllales; family Amaranthaceae; genus Beta; species Beta corolliflora. The sequence continues at coordinate 1,325,439 of CANSZD010003585.1, forward strand.
CCAAAGCCCAATATAATGGATCCTATTAGGTCACACAAAATATTTGGATCAACAAAAGAAACCTAGAGCCCGTAAGGGGCCCTAGGGTGGCCGGCCAAGAGGAAGAGAGAGAGGAGAATTGATTCTCCTCCTAACCTAATTATATCTATATATACTTGGTTAGGCAATAAGGAAAGAAGAAGATATCTTTCATTATTCTCTCTCTCTCATAATCTTTCCAAAAGTCACAAAAACTCCATTAAAGTAGAAGAAGAATTTCTTCCTTCCAACTAGCATTGGTGGAGTGTTGATCCGGGTTGGTGGACCAAGTAGAGGAATCGCAATTGAGGTTCTTAATCCGGGTTATTCAAGCTTTGTGGAATTCACGCTTCAAAGGTAAATTCCTAACTATTATGTGATCCTTGAATGTATATGCATGAGATCCTGTTTTAAGTGCTTATGAATTTGATTCATGAAATTCCGCTTAGAGTACTTATATAATCCTACATGAGGTATAACTCACAACTCACAACTCACAAGTAAGAATTTGCTTAGTGGCCTTCCATTATATGACTGGATTTTTCAAGGATGAACCATATACTCATTGTATGTATAGTACTCAAATGTATCTATTGGTTGAGGAGCTTGTGATAGTTTGTGTTAAGCCTACAATAAGGATTTGAACTTTTGGGTTTTTTTTAGGGAAAAATTGTCATAAATAAGTCAACTTTTAAGTCATCTACCGTAAATAAGTCATTCATTTGATTATTTCTGAATAAGTCTAACTTTAGCACTCATCAATTTTAAACAAGTTAAATTACTTGAGACCGGTTTAACTGGTAAAAGAATCTATTTTTTTATATTTTTTAAATTCTTTTTCTTTTCCCTCTCTCTTCTCTCCTCCCCTCCCTTATATGACTGCCACCCCTAACTCCAACTACATCCAATATTATACACAAGCATCAAACCCCCACCGGAAACCACCTTATCACCACCAAACCACACCTGACACGACCTCACCAGCACGAGACCCCACCCGAAAGCACCACACCACCACCAGACCCCACCCGAAAGCACCAGACCACCACCAAAACCCACCCGAAACCACCTCACCACCTCCAAAACCCACAAACCCCAACCCGAACCCACGGCAAACCATCCACAAGCAATGAAACCCACCCATAAACTACCGAAATCCAGCAACCCAAACCCACCCAAAATCCTAAGAGAAACAGAAAGGGAAGGAGTTGCGGCGGCGGCGGAGCATGAGGTGTTGTGGTGATCCTCCTCTAATGCCCCCACCAGAACCGCTGCAATTTATCCCCGTTGAAGTTTTCCCAATAAGTTCACCCCAAATGCGACCCAAATCTGAACCCAAGCCCACCTTCTTTGGGCCCACCACCTTCTCTTCTCCTGCTCACTTGACCCAACAACCATGGAGGAAATTCGCTTTGATTTGTTTCTCTCTCCATTTTCTTATTTATTTTTATTTGTGTTTCATATAATTTTGGATGGAGGAGGAATATGGTGTGTGGTCTAATGGTGATGATGCTGGAGGGAGGAGGTCGGTGAAGATGATTGTGAACTGATGATGATGATTGATGATGATATTATGATGGAGGGAGGAATATACATGGTGCTGTTGTTGTTTTTTTTTTCAATTTCTTTTGAAAATTATTTAAACAACTAATGATTGTAGTACATGTGTCTCATATTACCTACTCTTTAGGTTCTAACCAGTCATGACTTGTTAAAAACAAATTGGTATTAAAGTTAGACTTATTCAGGAATAATCAAAAGATTGGCTTATTTTTAGCGGACGACCGAAAGGTTGACTTATTTATGACAATTTTTATTTTTCACCGTTTGGGACTTCATTTTATTTTCTGGTGAAATTTGACCATTGTAAGGTTAGAAGGGTGGGGTCCTTGAGTTAAGAAAAATTTAAAAAAAATAAAAATTGAAGAAATTATTCTTAAAAAAAATAGTCATCTTCTTCCTCCATTGAATCATTTTCATAAACATCCACCATAAAACACACTACATCCACCCCAAAACCACTCTATAAACCTTTAACCACTCCGAAAATCACCCAAATCACCACCAGATTTACACCAAACCACCCCAAAACCAATCCTAGACACCCATTAAACCACCCCACAACCTTGAAAACAAACCTAGCCCCCAAAACGACCCAACCCAACTCAAGAAAACCACCACACCCACGACAAAATAGCCCTTACCACTAGAAAAATCACCTTATTCAAGTTGAAATTTGTTTCTGTCAAGAAATTAAGGGATTGTAATGTGCTGAGAGGTTTGATGTGGGCCCTAAGAAGACGTTTGACCTCCTTTATTCGTACGACGAAATCATGCAAAACAAGGTTAGACTACCCGGGGTTTGTTCCGGGATCGCCCCTCCGACGCTCAAGTCAGATGTGATTGAGGTAGAGAGAGAGAAAGAGATCAATGTAGAGAGAGATGCTCCGGTTTTTGTAGGTGAGAATTGAATACCTATTCATTGATGAGACTAGTGCTATTTATACTGTTGGGGATTCCCAGACATATAACTTTGAGCAGAAGGGCCCTCTTGGAGGCAAGAGGCCTTATTTCCTTTTAAGGTAACTAAACCTTTTTACTGTTTAAGGGAGCTTTACTGGCCCCATGGGATTAGGTCAACTCCATGGCGGGACCCACAGCTGCCATCTGTCTGGTAAAAAAGTGGGCCTCATTGCAATATTGTGTTGAACCTTGAATTGGCCCAAACAATTAACCCCAAGCCAAAGGGGGGTCATTGGGCCCAGGCTTGATGACTCGTGGCTTTGACGGAACAAATGTCATCCACTTGTAGAATGTCCAAGTGGTGTGCCCATGTCATTGGAATAGGGGCCTTAATTTGACCGTATGGATATCCTGGAGTTCCTAGCCTGAGTTTGGCTAAGTACGAGCGTGGCTCGAAGTCCCAAATTGAATTGGTCGAGTGGGTAGGACGTCGTTCGGCCAAGGGCAAATAAGCCCCACGCTGTACGAACGGGTGCCTTGAGATACTTAGCCTATATTTGGCTAAGTATAGAAGTGACTCGGCAAAAGGGGAAGGAGCCCCAAATTGGCCGAGTGGGTAGGACGTCGTTCGGCCAAGGGCTAATGAGCCCCATGCTGTCTAAACGGGTAACTTGAGATACTTTGCCCATATTTGGCTAAGTATAGAAGTGACTCAGCAAAAGGGGAAGGAGCCCCAGATTGCCCGAGTGGGTAGGATGTCGTTCGGCCAAGGGCTAATGATCCCCACGCTGTCCGAACGTGTGCCTTGAGATACTTAACCCATATTGGGCTAAGTATAGAAGTGACTCGGCAAAAGGGGATGGAGCCCCTAATTGGTCGAGTGGGTAGGATGTCGTTCAGTCAAGGGCTAATGAGCCACATGTTGTCCGCACAGGTGCCTTGAGATAATTATCCCATATTTGGCTAAGTATATAGAAGTGACTCGGCAAAAAAGGGAGAAGCCCCAAATTGGCCGAGTGAGTAGGTTGTCATTCGGACAAGGGGTAATGAGCCCCATGATGTCCGAACGGGTGTGACTCGGCAAAGAGGAAGGAGCCCCAAATTGGCCGAGCGGGTAGGACATCGTTCGACCAAGGGCTAATGAGTCCCGTGTTGTCCGAACGGGTGCCTTGAGATACTTGGCCCATTTTTGTCTAAGTATATATATAGGGATAACTCAGCAAAGGAGGAAGGAGCCTCAAATTGGCCGAGTGGGTAGGACGTCGTTCGGCCAAGGGCTAATGATGATGTGGACATGGATGGGTTCCCTAAAACAAGTCATAGTTCTGTTAGGATTTGTGTTGTTTTCCTAATTCTAGTAGGAATAGGACTCTTAAAATCCTAATCCTAGTATATTAGAACTCCTAGTCCTGTTAGGAGTCTCAAAGTTTTAGTTTGTTCATAATTCAAGTTGAGTTAGAAAACTAAATCCTAGTTGGATTAGGATTCCTAATTGGAGTAGGATTATAGTAGCATTATGAGTCTAGTTGGAGTAGGAGTAATAGTAGGCGTCCAAGTTGAGCTAGTTTTACTTGGATTAGGAGTTTGTTATTTCATTATTATCTTGTTCATAGTTTCCTAGTCTTAGTATGACTAGGGTTTTATTTTACACGCCTATATAAGGCTTTGTTTCATTAATAAAAGGGGAGATTGAGTTTTGATAAAAGTTATTCCTTTGTGAATTATTGTTGTTTTTGCCGAGATAGCAAAATAGCATCGTTGAATTTAGCCGAGATAGATTTATTCTTCAACCCTAGTTCAATTTAACCGAGATAGTTGAATTGTCCATATCCTTTGTTACAATTTTCGTCCATTATAGTTAGGGATGTGCAAAGACCAGGGTCGGATCGGAATTTGGACCGGACCAGACCGGAATCTGGAACCTGGACCGGACCGGACCGGACCGGAATTTGGATCGGACCGAAGATTCCGGTCCCGTCCTCGGTCCACAGAAAATCCCGATTCCGGATTTCTGGTCCGGTCCGGTCCAAACCGGGAAAATTCCGGTCCGGACCGATGGACCCGAATTTCTGTTTTTTTAAGTAAAAAATAAGTTTTTATGTTAAAATTTTCTTAAAACTTAGAAAGTTTAACACCTATTACTGTATTTATTATCTTTAGGATTATTGTTATCAAAATTATTAAAGTTAATGTATCTAATTTATAAATATCTTTAAATCAAATAAAAATATATTTTTTTTTAAATATAAAGATTCCAGTCCAACAGGTCCAAGATCGGACCGGACCGGAAAAATTCTAGTTTGCTCTGGTCCAAAAAAATCACAGATTTCGGTCCACCGATCCAGCCGGTTCCGTTCTGGTCCGGTCCGGTCCTGGACAGGTGCACACCCCTAATTATAGTACCATAAAATACAGAAATTCAGTTCGAGTTAATAAACACACAAAAAGATCGGAACGAGCCAAGAAAATCCACATCAAATGAGCTCCATGTTGTCCGAACGGGTGCCTTGGGATACTTGGCCCATTTTTGGCTAAGTATAGGGATGACCCATCTGGCTGAAATATGCCACTTGGTAGCCTTGGATTACTAAGTCTTGGGGTCCCTCCTTTCTTGACTGAATGGGTGTCTTTTGGATCCTTGCCTTTGACGATTCACCTTCTCTGGACTGAGGCTGGTGGACTGTTTAGGTCCAATTGGGCCATCTAAAAATCCCATTAAAGAGATGCAGAGGGGTTGTCGTTGCGCGCTCTCTGAGGTTTGTCTATATATATGGGAGAGCAGAGAGAATTTGAGATCATTTGCTCATTTCTCTCAAAGTCTCTCAAATTTATGCTCTCTAACTCTCTCGAGTTCCCAAAGTTTCCAGCCTTCATTTTCGTCCAACCAGATAAGTTGCTGATCTTTCCTTAGCCTTTTCTTTTTGTTTTTTGAATAAGTCTTGGCCGGCTCCCTCTGTTAATAAATAATGGGGAGTTCGTCCGAGTCACTCACCCGCCCAACATCACCTCCTTATAAACTGTCCGAGGAGGTGAGAGGGGTAGGAATAACGTTGGTGTCGGCCCTGATCGGTTGCCCCGACCCCTCGGCTGTCCCCGAAGCGGTATCCCTTCCGTGTCCCCCTTCATATTTGGAGGAGGAGGCCGAGGGCATCATTCCCTACCCTTGGGAGGTGTCTCTTGCCTATCCCTACTCACGGAGTTACTTAGAAAAATTATCTGACTGCTGGTGTAGTTAGGGTGGCCATGTCCAAAGCCGAAAAGCAACCACGACGTCCGGGCAGCTTGAGTTCCCCACTCTGGATCCGAATGGGGGCCCTGGGACCTTCTACCCCTTTCCTGCCTGGATGAAGGACGATCTCAGCGGTATCAGCGGAAAATTCATAGGAAGAGATCCTTTCTTTCTGGTCCGACCGGAGGCATCGCACACGGTGCAGTTTATCATAAAGTCTTGGAGATGGGGCTCAGATTCCCTCTGACTCCCTTTGTTAAAACTCTCTAAAACGCTTATAACCTGACACTAAGTCAAATCTCACCGAACTCCTGGGGTGGGATACTCGGCTGTCAGGTTTTGTATGACATGTTAGGCGTGGAGCCTACACTTACTTTCCGCGAACCATGTTCCGTTGGTCGAGGTTGTTGCTAAAGAGAATGGTCCCGACTTACGTGGAGTTTCCAAGTTAGGAAAGGATAACGAGTGGTCACCAACTTGCCCTCGTCACAAAAGGGCTTCCGAAAGGAGTTTGCTTTTGTTTACTTTGGAGGAGATTGGGCATCCCCCTAGTTCTTCCCAAGGTTGAGCCCAACTTTAAACTTAATTTCCGGGTGCTAGAACTAGATGATGAGGAGGCCCTGGCTACATGTTACATGCAGACCCTCTCCAAGATCGTCGACGCGGGAGAGGTTTATGTTCCGGGTAACTGGTTGCCGGATTATGGCCTCTTCAAGAACGAGAGGTTTCTCTCTGCCATGGGCTTGAGCCCGACCTTTCCGAAGGGTAATCAGCCGAGGGGATTCAGCTTTGGGTCGACGTTTCTTTTGTTTTGAAGTTTTTAACTTTTTCCTTTTTGGTAAGCAGCGCAATCCCGAGCTCATTTGGCCGAAACAGATCCTGAGATGGCGAACCGACTCAACTCTGTCGCAATGATGGCCCATCGGCTGAAAAATGAGATAGCTATAAAAGCTGTCAAGAAGCCCGAGGCGCCCAAGGTATGACCCTTTCATTTTTCACAATTTCCTTATTGCATCCTTTTATTCTGACTTGTTTATTTTTTAGGACCCAGGCAAGCCGAAGAGGAAAAGGGAGGAGCGATCGGCTGAACGAGTCGCTCAAACGGAGAAGGCTATGGCAAGGGCCAAGGTCGAGAAGGAGCGAGCTGAAAAGGCTAAGACTCCAGATTGGGTCTCTTCTAAGTCAGTCGAGGTGGTCAGCCCGGTTAATCGTTCCGAGTCACCAATACGGGAGGATGAGGGGGGTATCTCCCTCTTTCACGAGGGGGACTTGAATGCCCTCCGTAGCCCTGGGTATACTCCTCGCTGCCATCTCCAAAAAGGGAGAAAGGAGATCCTTCCGAACCGGCAAGAGCTACCATCCCATTCACTGAGTTTCGTCACTCCGATAAAAACAAAAGGTGGAAGGCGGCCTTCGAGCAGATCTATACACTGATCGACTATGAGTCGCTAAATGTGCTTAGACCGGCTGAGACGCACGAGCTCTACAACTCGTGGCTTGACGTGAGTTTTGTCCTAGTTTTTGCTTTCTTTTCTAAGGTTTATATGCTGACATTTTCTTCCAACATGTAGCTCTCTATCCGAATGACTAACGTTTCCCGGAACCAATGGGCCTCGAAGAAGAGGTCGTTGAGCTAAGGACCAAGGCAAAGAAGCACTTCGACGAGGTCCGAGCGGCTTCGGAAGGGAAGCGAATAGCTGAGAGCAAGTTGGAGGACGCTCTGAGGGACATAAAAAAAGATCAGGCCGACATCACCAAGGAGCGGGAGGGATTCGAGAAAAAAAGGTCTGATCTCACTATAGCACGAGACGCCGCTTTGAGGGAGAAGTCAGATCTGGAGGTCAAGCTGTAGAAGGCAGAGGAGGATCTCTCGGCGACCAAGCTTCTGCTCAAGGATGCTGAGAAAGGCTCGAGAGGGGCCAATAGGGTTGGTTTGCCGAATGGCAGCAAATCGACGCATGCACCGACTACAACAATGAGGTTGGCCACCATGCTCATAAAATGAGGGAGGATGAGGCCTTGGACTGAATGAGGAAAGTACTGGCCAAGGAACATCCGAACCTAGACTAAGCCACCCTCTCGGCCAAATTCCAATCGACCTATGATGCTGAGGTTGCCGAGATCTGGGCGATGCTAGAAACTTTGGATGATGATGATGATGATCAGGGCTATCACAAGAGGGTCGACGACAATGGCGAAGATGATGATGATGACGATGACGAGGTTGAGATTGCTACGAGCGCCTCCGATAATCCTCCTCATCCGACCGCCTAGGCCTAGTTTAAACTTTGTATTTTGGCTGGCCTGATTCGCCGAACTTTTGTACTGATCATCATTTGTAATGTATTTTGTATGGATTTTCGCAAGTAATCAAACACTTATTTCCTTTTCACTCCGTGTTTATCTATTTGTGTTTGTTTGTTGCAATATTGTCCGATTGACTAACACATTGATCCGGTTAAGTTGTTTATCCTGCGAACTGGTTAAGCTATTTGGCTGATGAACTGGTTAAGTTATAGCTTTTGAACAGATTAAACTTCTGGACTGATTAAGTCATTCCATTCATCCGACTAGTTAATTCCTTTCTTTCATCCAACTGGTTTACAAAGGTGATCTTGGCTATTGAGAGCCCATTGGTTGTTACATGCTATGCCCCTATTGCAACTAACAAACATCAAACATAGTATTTCTTCAAGTTGTCAGCATTCGGGGGGTGAGGGGAACTCCTTCGGGGGACTCTAATCGGAATGTCCCTAGCTTGATGACCCTTGTTACTTTGTAGGGGCCATCCCAGTTTGACCCTAGTTTACCTTTGAGGTGTGAGTTGCATGTTGCTTCAACTTTTTGAACCACCCAATCTCCGAGCCCTATAGGCCTGGCTCTGACTCGCTTGTTGAAGTGGCAAGTGATACGCTGTTTTATCGAATTGACTTCAGGAGTGCATTGCCTCTGGTTTTTGGCATGAGGTCCAAGTTGACGGGTTTCTCTTCCTCATTCTGTTCAAATTCATAGAATGTCACTCGGGGCGAGGGGATGTCGACCTCCACCGGGAGGACTGCCTCACTCCCGTATACGAGGCTGAAAGGTGAGTGACTTATTGCTTCTTTTACAATGGTCTGAGCGGACCATAGGACTCCAGGTAGGTCATCAACCCATGGCCCTTTGACTCCTTCCAAGGACTTCTTGATACCTTTGAGGATGATCATTAGCCGATTCGACTTGTCCGTTGGTTTATGGCCTTGACACTGCTGAGAATTTTGTCTGCATCCCGAACCTGACACAGTACTCTCGGGTCGACACGCTGTTGAATTGGTGCCCATTGTCGGACACCAATGCCCTCGGTACCCCAAAGCGGGTGAAGTATTCCTCTATATGAATGCTTGAACACCGCATGTCGCTCGGTGAAGCTAGTGGTTCGGCTTCAGTCCACTTAGTGAAATAGTCGATGGCGACGATTAAGAACTTTCTTTGTTCGGAGGCTAGAGGGAAGGGGCCGAGAAGGTCCATTCCCCACTTGTCAAACGGTAAGACCGCTTGGATTGTAGTTAAGGTCCTGGTGGGTGCTCTATAGAAGGGTTCCAGCCAGTCAAACAAAGCTGGGCTTTGTATGTCGCCATATGGTCATCCGGGTCGGTTAGGCCCGCAAACGGCTCAATAAGAGGGGTTTTGATCTTACTCGGACTGGGGGTTCATAGAATTGCTTGGCGGAATGAGACCATGAACTTGAGGGCACTTCTATTGATTCTAGGGGGGTTGTGTTGTGCCGAATCACCATGTCCCTCTCTTCGGTCGGGTATTCTGGATTTATGTTCCCGAGAGGCTGCCTTTTTGTTGAGGATATGTCTGGCATCATATCCATCCCTTAGGTGTTTTTCGTTGAGAAAGTGTCGAGCGTCCTTGGGTCGTTGAGAGCCATTGCCCCTGGGAGACCTTGAGGAAGCATGAGTGTCCTTCCCCTGCTGAGGGGACCTATCTCTTGGAGGGCGACGTGCTTCGTCTCTTGGACGGGACTCTTGTCGACGGGGATGACATTCATCCTTCGCCCTTGATCTTGGCCAGTTAGGCTGACCATGTTGGGAGGACTGAACAGTGTCTTCTGTGTGAGAGGGTACCATGGCCCCCCTGACCATGAGAAGGAGGGGAATTCGGCTAAAGGTGTTGACGCCCTGGCTGTGCGGAGCAACCATCTCCATCGGGCTCTCTTGAAGGGTTTGTTGAAGTTGAGCAACAATCAAAGTGATGTGTGTTGCAGTTAAGGGTGGGGGATCAACTATTTGCAACTAACCCGTTGTTGCAGGCTGACCGACCTCGTTCTGTCGAAGGTCGTCGTTGGGTGTAGAATCTTCATCTCGAGGGTCAAGGGATTGTACCGTGTGGGTACGATGATGGGATGCTTGCGCTCGCTCGGATACTTGTTCTCTTCCGAATGGGAGAGCCTGGGAGCGTGTCCTTAGTAAGGGCCATATTGTTGAGTGGTAGCGATGTAATTTTGTTTGTAACTTCCCCACAAACGGAGCCAAACTGTTTTTGTTAAGAAATTAAGGGATTGTAATGTGTTGAGAGGTCTAATATGGGCCCTAAGAAGACGTATGAGCTCCTTTATCCGTACATCGAAATCCTGCAAAACAAGGTTAGACTACCCCGGGGTTGTTCCGGGATTGCGCCACCGACGCTTAAGTCAGATGTGATTGAGGTAGAGAAAGAAAAAGATTAATGTAGAGAGAGATGCTCTGGTTTTTGTAGGTGAGAATTAAATACCTGTTCATTGATGAGACTTGTGATATTTACACTACTGGGGATTCCTAGACAGGTAACTTTAAGGAGAAGGGCCCTCTTGGAGGTAAGAGGCCTTATTTCCTTTTAAGGTACCGATACTTTTTACAGCTTAAGCGGGCTTTACTGGTCCTATGGGATAAGGTGAATTCATGGTGGGACCCATAGCTGCCACCTGTCTAGTAAGAAAGTTGGCCCCATTGCAATATTGGGCTGAACCTTGATTGGTCCAAACAAAAGCTTACCCACTCAAGTCAAAAACCATTGTAAATAGCCCATTAAAATCATTCCAACACAATTAGATTTAGTGAGAGATGAAAGAGAGAAGTAAAGAACGTCGGCGACGGTGAAGTAAAGTGACATCAGTGGTGTTGATAGATTGGTAATTTGTATCACTATAAACTTAAGCGAAGTGAAGAGGTGGTGTTGATTGTTTGAGACTTTGATGTAAGAGTGGTGATGGTGGGTATTATTGTTGATGGAAGCTCCAAAAGGGTGTTGAGTACCAGGCTACTGATATTTTGAATGAAGAGGGTGTTTTATAATTTTTTACTTTTCTTGAAAAACCATTATTAACTACTGTTGTTGAAAAAATATTATTTACGGTTATTTCACCATATACCCCCGATAAATTGAAAATTCACCGTATACCCTCAATGTTTCAAATATTCACCATATACCCATGAGTTTTCGAAAACGGGGGAGGGGGGGGGGGGGGGGCGGGCAGGGGTGAGGTGGGGGTGGGGGTGGGGGGGATGGCGGGGAGGGTAACTTGTTAGGGTTAGTGTTTGGGGCTTAGGTTAATTAGGCATTAGGGTTAGGGTTAGGAGTTAGGGTTAGGGGATAATGGTGGCAAAATCGTAAATAAAACTAACGGCGAGTTAACATCCGTTAGCAAAAAGGGTACATGGTGCACAGTTTTGAAAACTCAGGGATATATGGTGAATTACAGAAACATTGAGGGTATATGGTGAATTTTCCAATTTGTCGGGGTATATGGTGAAAAACCGTATTTTTATTGCATGTGTGATTAACGGTGGGTTTATAGTGGGTTAGTTGACTGGAAAATAGGAAAGAGGTCCTAAAGGGTGAAAAAAAAAGTTACAGGTCCTTAAGGATGAAAAGCTTGAAATTTTGGGTCCTGATTATAGGCTTATGCTTAACTCGTGATAGTTTCATGGTATTGGCATCACCTCTTACAAGAGGGATCCCCAATTTCCTCTCCTTTTTGCGAATGACTTAGACTTATCTATCTTAAAAAGCAAATGCATCCAATATTTGCTGAAATTTCAATTGGTTAATTAAAATGAGGTCCAAGGAATTAGGGTTGGCTTAAGTGGTGAGTTTTCTCATCTTCCCTATCATAAAGTCTAGTGTTCAATTCCTTCCCTAAACATTTGCTTATGATTTGGGGGGGGGTTAGGGAGTATATGGCTTGTAATAGGTCTCGGGTGGGGGCCTTTTGCGAGGGCAGCCAAGACTCAAGAGGATTTCTTTTTATCTATTTTAAAAAAAATGGCGTCCAAAAGTATTGATGGTTTCTTTAGGAATGGTCATTTTATTTCAAATACTGGATTTTGCCCAATTCAATTGTTTAGGATTCCAAAATATTTGAATTTGGAATTAACCAATATCTATTTTTTTTGGGGAAAAGCAAGCTAGATAAATTCAAAGAGAAATAGTCCATGAGTACATAGGGCTCCGCCTCCTGGGGGTAGTCTTTCCAAATTTGTTCAACACCAAAAGTTACTAGCTTTGCTAATGATGTGGAACAAAGTTTCCATCTGGTTTAACATGAGACCAAATAAGAGAAGCATAGGAAGTATAGGAAGCTAAGATATCATGAAGGATAATATCAAGGTCCGAAAGAAATACGACACTCTTTGTGAGGCGCTTGATGACGACTTGACAAAATTTGATTCAAGAATCACCTCACTAAGCCCAACGCCACCGCCATGTCAATGATCTTTGCTTTCGCAATTTCAGGGCTCACAAATGCTATGGTTTACTTTCAAGACGCATCTCGTAGCTGCAAACAACACACCACCATTAGAGTCACGTCCTATGACTCCCATCCGTACCCAACCGACAACAATCAAGAATGCATCCATGTTGATTTTAACCATGTTTAGAGGGGGAGCCTACCACGTCTTGGAGCCGGGTTTAGAGGGCGAAGCCTTATGGAAGTAAATACAGGCAACGTACTTACCAAGCTCTTCAACCAATCTAATCACGCGATCAATCAACACTTTGTTAGGGGTCTATTTATTCTGAAACACCATTTGATTCCGATCACCCCAAATGCACCAAGCTAGGAAAATCCCTCTTGTAGTCAATTTCTTATCTATCTTCCGCTTGATTTCCACCAAGGCACATGAAGCATTGACGCAAAAACCTTCAAACCCTCACTCACGCCACATATGAGTCAAATGAGGGCACTCAGGCAAGCATGGCTAGCCGACTCCACAACACCACAACCCCAAGGTACGCAGCATCATCAACAAGATGACGATACTTGAGAATAGCACGAGTGAGTAAAGAATTAGTGCATAAATGCCAAACAAAATGCCTAACCTTGGGGCTAGCCTCCATGCTCCAAATATCAACCCAGGATTGATGAAAAAAGTGTCAAGATTACCCCCTTTCCCAAGCATATAAGCCGTTTTAACATAATAGTGCCCATTCTTGGTGAGAGCCCAAGTTAACTCATCATGGTATTTTGAAGAAATCAAGGGTGTTGACTCGAATGGAACATTGTAAGAGGGGGTGAATTGTTGTGTGGAACTCTTAGCATTTTTTGCGAAATTTTAAAGAACTAAAGTTAAGAATGCAAAGACACGAGAGAATATTTATGAGAAAAATTCCTATGCCCAATAGAAGAACAACTCCATTTTTATAATAGGCCAACACCTCTGTTATATAACCTATTCTTTACCGGACCCTCAAGTTCCACTAGGAACTCTTACTCTCCCAATCAACAGTTCCCTCTAACTGTTGAAGCTCTTCTCTCTCTAATCTCTTCTCTTTACTCTCACACACTGTGTGAACTTACTCAAGTTCACTCTCCTTGTACTATGAAAATTACAATTCTTTTAAAATACTCTAGTGTACTGGAACTTAGAGCACTGGACAGGAACACAACTGGAACTCTGATAAACACTTAAAATAATTTGACTCTATACTCTTGTGTTTTCACTCTATGCAGTTGTTACAAATTATGAGAAGGGATTAGCTATTTATACTAAGTGATGAACTCAATTAAACAACTCTTAGACCCATGATGTCCACTTAACCAACTAACGTCCACTTTCCCCACAAATAGGAACTTGCCCGTTCTTAGATGCTTACAACCAAAGTTATTAAAATCGCGATTCAAATCTTAAAATCTTACGATTTTACGATTCGAAATATAGCAGACGATTCGATTCACGATTCTAGACGATTCTATACATTTCTGTTGACTAGCGAAAACCTCGCAAATTTAAATCATGCTAACAAAGCAAATAATAGATATATATTGTTAGTTATTGCAAATATAGTGGGTAAACAACTATTTTTTCTAATTTTTAGGTCTTTTAACTTATAATTTTAGCATATTCAATGAAGATTGAGTGCGTGACGGGTCGTTGTATACTCGCCAAATATAACCTAATTTATCCAATATAGGATAAGTATAGGGTCGAATCCACAAGGAAGTAGGGTTAAATCAAGAGTAATTAGCTAACTACAATGAGCTAAATCAATTTTTGGGTTTTTAAGAGTTTTACGATGATTCTAAAATCTAAATAAACTAGGAAGTTTGCAAAGTAAATCAACAAGTAATTAAGCAAAGAAGTTAAGACAAGGATAAAAGAAACTAGGGGATTAGAGGGATTCACCAACACTCAATCCAAGAATCCAAAATCAAAGCCAAGGGAAAACAAATGGGGGATCACAAGGGGAAGATCATGAACATATGAACTCTAATTACTCTCTCGAGCTAATTAGAGGAGCTCGATTAGTCACTCATGACCTATTCTCATGGCATAAGCAACTAATCTAGCCAAATCAAGCACAACATGATTAATCAAGTTTCCCTAAATTAGAAAATACCTATTTTCATGGAAATCCTAATCTAGCAACCAAGCTTAGTTTATTCCTAGCTTCATCTCTCAATCCTTCACTAGGAACTCCAAATATGTAAGTTAAGTGGTGATCAAGCACCCAACAAACCAAGTAAAACAAGCTTGATCAACAAGTTCAACCCCAAAAGTTAACCCCCTAACTTAAATCTAAGATCCAAAGAGTAAATGAAGGCTACATCCCTTCCCCTAGTAAGGAACTACTCACACATCATGGAAATAACACAAAACAAAGCTTGAAGTAACTTAATCACCATAACCATGGAGGAAAAGAGGTAAAATGCAAATAATCAACTAATAAAGTAAGATCTAAACAGACCAAACATGTAATAAGCAAGATCAATGGAAGAAAAGAAGAATAATAAACAAAAATTACCAACTTTAAGCTTTCATAAATGAAGAATGGAGATCCAAAAGCTTCAAACCTTCACTTTCTCTCTCCTAGGGTTTTTGTTCTAGAGTTTGAATGCTAAAACAAGATTTAATCTCTCTCTAATCTCTAGTTAATAATTGCCTTAGTAAAAATAAGAGGAGTCCCTCTTTTATAGTCACAAGAATTAAATCAGAAAATTACAAAACAGCCCCCGCATTAAAGTAAACAAAATCGCAAAATCGTTTCCGAAAAATGACCCGACCCGGGCGGGTGGAATGACCCGAGCTCTCGGGTGACAAGACCCGAGCACTCGGGTCATACGACCCGGGCGGGTCCAAATGGCAGGAACAATTTTGGTTTCCCAAATCAAAGCGACCCGGGCGGGTCTGTGAACCCGAGCCCTCGGGTTGGTAGACCCGAGCCCTCGGGTCAACAGCACTGGGCGGGTCTTCGAAGGGTCTGCTGGGTTTGCACCGGGCCGACCCGGCGGGTCCGCACACCCGGGCCCTCGGGTCAGACACTTCTTCGCCCTTTTTCATTTCTTTCGAGCTCCTTGGTGCTCCATTTCTTCAACGCTTTGCCTCGGGCTTGTGCATAGACCCTCCAAACGTGCTTCCAAGTCCTGAAATGTAAACAAGCACCCAAAGAAAGAGAGCAAGGGAGGAAAAATGCACAAAAAGAAAGAAACGGAATGAACTTAGCCTAGATTAGCCTAAAAACTATCACAAAAACTATTAATAACTAAGCATAATTCAAGCATATAAACCAATCATCAGTGCGATATCTTGATTATACGTGTTTGTAGAATCTTATGATTCTACGATTCGATTTTACGATTCGATTCTTAAGGTCGTTTCCGATTCAAACTAGAATCTCGATTTTAACAACTTTGCTTACAACTAAAAACTCCTACATTTTAGCCCACTAACGGAATTAGAACACATGCCTTATTGATCTAACTATTTCCGGTTTTAAACCTAGATATTTATTTTAACTTAAAACCTAACTAATACCCTAGAATGATGGCATTAACAATTTAGACTCTTGTTAGACTTCATTAATTCAGTTAATTACTAATTATGACTCACATTTAGACGCAAACTCAATAGACTTATATACACCTAAGTTCACTCGAAACTTGACTCGTGTTCCATTCAAACTCCAGTGTACTTACAAAAACCTTATAAATTAAACTCCTAATTTTCTAGACTTCTGTACTCTTCAAGATGATGCTGCTCTCGAACTCTTGACTCATAACTTCTTTTTGGAACTCACTGTTAGGAAAATACTTAGCTTTCATTACCTGCCCAAATAGAGAATTTGGAGTGCGAGTTAGTCTCTAAGCTTAATGGTCAAGGAGGGCATCAATAAAATCATCGAGGTCCTTGAAACCTTGTGAAGTTTGGCAAGAAAATAACACAAATAATCATATAATTTTTCCCATCCAATTCCTAACATAATATTAACCCAAGCTTAACTATCAAAAACTACATAAATCCTAAACGAATTCTAATCGTACTAGGATCGCCGTTAGTTACCTAGGCCAACGAGAGGAGTGAAGCAACGTCGTATAGGTTCCTTCCTCGTGCGCGGGTTCGTTCTCTAAATGATCACCTCCTAGCTAGCCAAGAACAAAACACTTAGTAACTAGACACTTATTAGTAAGAAAAGGTGGGATTTTTAGTGTGGAGTACAAAACAATGATGGATAAATTTTTGTGGGAGATCAAAGATAAAACTCAGCCTTCCTTTCCTCAAAAGTCATGACAGTAGGGGAGAAAAAAGAGTGTAGACACATACTCGTGTCCCCCCATTTAAGGATCCGATGATAAAACATACCGTGGTCTTAATTGGTCCGACCCAAGGGCAGAGCAGTCCGAAAAACCACCCAAAACCATTTCGAAAAGTGTTAAAGTCCTATTTTAAAGCCCAATTAATTATTCATGATAATTATTTGTATTTTGAGCCCAAATCTTTAAAAAGCCCAATTAACTGTTTAACAATAATTATTTTAATAAATAGATATTTTCAAAAGATATTTTTTATAAGTTAAAATCAGAATTTATCCCGTAAAATCAGATATCCGTAGAAAATCTTTTGGAACGCGTTTTTATAAAAAAACTATCAAGACGTGTCAGAAACAAGCTTTGCCCTGAGCGCAGCTACCTGCGCCGGGTGCAAGGCCTGCGACGGGTGCAAGGCCTACGCCGAGCGCACGTGTCCTGACACGTGGGCTTCCACGTAATCCGCGCCTAGTGCACAACCTGTGCCAAGCGCACCAGAACTGCCACGTAGACTTCTGTTTCATGTAGAGTCCTGCGTGAAGCGCAATTCTCTGCTTGAGACGCGGTGTTTCTTTCTTATCTTTTTCAAAACGCGTACCACGTGTACGCTTTTTACTAGTCATGCCGCGTCATGTGCTTGCCACCTCAGCTAGCACGTGAGGCGCAGTGTCGTTTTCCCTATAAATAGGCCTGATTTTCGTACAGATTGGAAGAACGTATTTTTCACATTAACACACATTGAACTCGACGAATATATTACGAACCTCTCTACGAACTACAAAATCTCCCTACAAAACTCATACTTTCAAACACAAACACATTCAATCTACATACTTTCAGACATTCAGATTTTCAGGCTTCACGATTGCTCGTCCCGAAGGTTCTCAATCTCACAGACCCAAGCCACGGTATAATCCCGAGGGTCCTTGAATAAATTCCCTATTTTTATATTGAAGTTACTAACTGTTTATTTCATGATGTAGATCTTTAATATAAAATCGTCCTACTGTATATTCTAACCCCTTTTCTATACTTTATTTTGTTTTATTTTATTATTATTCTTGCCTTTGTATATTATATGCTTGCCTGATTATTCTTTACATATTATATGATTGTCCTGCTTTATTTTTTTTATCACCCACATGTTATTCCTGCTAATTAAAGACCTAAAGAACTGTTCTAACATTAATCAGATTAATTTGGACAACCTGTTAGGTTCATTGTAATATTATGGCATAATAACTTGTCACCAAAAGTTAGTCTTTTTATGTGTTTCCTGAACCTACTCAGACTAATTATTTTTAGGGTGTATAAAATTATTATATGATTATTCTTTGGCATAAAATTTGCAATGAATCGATATTTAGTAGAGGCCAACTCTGGGCGAATGTGGTTCATTATCACCGTATTCGTACCCTCACCCCCGAACTCAATCTTTGGTTCACTTTGACCATCTATGGAGTCAGGACGGGGAAATCTACATTGGATAATTTGTCCCTATGGTTTTCCCATATCCAGTTAGGTTTATGATTCTTCCAAAAAAGAATTGTTGGCGACTTCTTTCAAAACAATTTTCAATAAAACCTTAACAGTGGGGTAGTCAAATCAAATACGCGCTCATCCCGCGTAGGCGAAATAAAAACACGCCTACAATTTGGCGACTTCACTGGGGAGGATTTTAAAAATTAAATTTTTAAATGAGTGGGTGAAACTCGAAAAATACGATTCATTCTTATTTTCATGCCTTTGAATAATATATTGTTTTGCATATGCATGGCTATTGTTCAGCCGCCATAAGGACAATCTACCCTGCCTCATTAGCACAAGTTCTATGTGTGAGGTCACCCCGGGGGTTTTGCGCTTTGTCCTTCCAAAAAGCTTCCTAAGAGATAGTGTTGGATCTTAGTTATAAGCAAGCCTACCCAACCATGGCATTGTTCTCTTGTTCCTGACTTGAGACTGGAGTGCGTCTTACACGTGGCCACCTCTTTAAGCAGGGGTACGAAGCGTGGGATCAATCTCTCAGTCATGGACCCTTTCAGCCTTAACCTAAACTTGACCAATAGTTGAATGTAGAACTAGACTTTAGGTTGAGAACTTTTGCATCCATGTTACCTGACTTTTATGTGTGATTGTAATTTTTGCATGCTAATATGCTTTGCGCCCGAAAATATTGCAAATGGCGTCTAAAACAAATCGTTGTTTTTGCCCGAACCTTCGTCAATTAATCAATACGCGTGTCGTAGAGCATTGCGCCAAACGCATTAAGTTGCGCCTGGCGCAACGCTCCTGCGCCAGACTGCGCGCCGCGCGCACCAGTTGCGTGGCACGCAGTCTATTCGTCCCATGCTTATTGGTCTTTTGACCTTGGTTCGAGTCTAAGATAACAAGTTTGCGTTAACGTCATTTTATCTTTCTGCATTTGCGTAGTGCACGGTCTAATCAAAGGTATTACCTATTTAAAAAAAAAGGGTCTTTTCATGCAAGGTCGAATCTGTCCTAAAAAGTACACCTAAAATGGTCATTGTAGAGTTAGAGTTGTCATGCATGTCTACCTCTTCCCATTTCATCCCTGCTATCCCTGTCCATCTTACCTTACCATATTCAACAATTTTTAAAATTACATTTTTTTAAAAATCAATCCTACACCTTCCTCTGTTCTACCTTTTTCGAAAATATTTACTAATCATCATCATCATACCACGACATTTCAATAAAAAAAAATTTCAAAATTAATCCATCATCTTTTCCTAACAAAAGATAAAAACAAGGGGTTCCTTTCAAAAATGAATTTCGAAATTTCTAAGCCCAGTCTAAACACCTTCAATCCAATCCAATCCAATCCAATCAACCAAATCCAATTCACTTGCATTCATTCAAGGCCCATGCGTATTAGAGTCCATTTTGCATTCATATTAGGTCCTTCAAAATTTGAGTCAATGCATGCATATTAGGCCCGTTGGCATTAGAGTCCATCTTAGGCCCATATAAGTCTAGTTCAAGTCAAAGGTATGCCCATGTGCATCTCTATGTGAACCCTAGTCTATGTCAAGCCCAGTCCAAGTCTAATCCCAGTCTATTCCATTCTAAGTCCAATCCTAGTCCATCTCCAATGTCACGCCCACGTGTATATCCTAATCTAAGTCAAACCTATATGTCAATTCATATCCTAGGTCTAGTTTTCATCTCCACGTAACCCCTAGTCAGTCTTCTGACTATAAAAATTCAGTCTTAGGACTATAAAAGTTCATCCCTTAAAGTCTAGCCCGCTTGCTCACCCGTAAGTTCAAGGTCTAGCATTGCTTAAGTCTATAGGCAAATTTTGTGTCTAGCCTGCTTGCTCATCCGTAAGTTCAAGGCCTAGCATTCCTTAAGTCCATAGGCAAATTTTGTCTCTAGCCTGCTTGCTCACCTGTAATTTCAAGGTTTAGCATTCCATAAGTCCACATAGACAATTTTTGAGTCTAGCCTGCTCAGTTTAATATAAGTTTCGAAGTCTAGTTGTCTAGCATGCTTGCTCACCCGTAAGTTCAAAGTCTAGTTGCCTAGCCTGCTTGCCTTAGGTTAAGAGTTTGGTCTCTGTTATTGTCCAGCCTTCGTTTGTGTCTAGCCTGCTTGCTCACCCATAAGTTCAAGGTTTAGCATTCCATAAGTCCACATAGGCAATTTTTGAGTCTAGCCTGCTTAATTTAATGTAAGTTTCGAAGTCTAGTTGTCTAGCCTGCTTGCTCACCCGTAAGTTCAAAGTCTAGTTGCCTAGCCTGTTTGTCTTAAGTTAAGAGTCTAGTCTCCCTTATTGTCCAATCTTCCTTAAAGTCTAGCCTACTTGCTCACCCGTATGTTCAAAGTCTAGTCTCTCCTATCATCACCAAAACCCAATCCAGTCTGCTTGCATAGTCCAGTCTAGTCCATGTTTGCATTTGCATATAGTTAGACCCATGCCTCCATCCTGGTCAAGCCCATACTAGTCCAAAATCATACCCATTTCTAATCATTTCCCGCTTCCATTTTTCATTTTCCATTCTTCCATTTCCCATCCCCATTTCTCATTTCCATTTCTCATTTCAAAAATGATTTCTAAAAAATTTATAGGCGATGTCCACTCGATTCTGTTCATGACCAGTCGAGTGATTACAACTTAGGAATGCCTAAAGGATGAACAAAATGTGAGCCTACTCTAAAGCTCATCAATCGCACTATCACCACCCCGACTTCATTTAGAGTCATGAAGATTACTTTTGACCGCCTTCATAATAGAGGCTCGATTACTTCCAAAGGATCTACCGCCTTCACCTTAGAGTCGCGATCACTTTCATAGGGTCTACTCTGAAATCTGTAGGTAAAAGAAAATTCAAAAGGTGCAACCTGCATTTCCACTGTGAATTCCAATGGAATTATTCCATCTGACATCTAATGTTGGATCCTACAAATGCACTGCTAAACATGATTGATGACAACAGACTTCAAATACTTGCTGCAACGAGAATCAGCATCACCATCAACCCTTTTGCGCAGTGTATCAACAATTCAAAGGCTTAGTCTTTTATTTCTGGTTTCCAAGGATGAGTCAAAGAGTCCTTACCTTAAGCCATTTCTGTCCTTTCCCATCGAGTCTATGTCACTATAGGACTTCATCTATTATAGCCTTTCCACTTTCATTTCATTTTATTTTTATTTTTATTTTCATTTGTCGTCCATCATTTTATTTATGATTCTAATTCAATGATGAAACTTAAATCACCAAATGAACTCGACTAATAATAATAATAAAATAAAAAAAAGATCTGAAAAAAAGGAATAATGAAAAATGGACATACTTTGGATCAGGAGTTATTCCCCTCTTCCCTCCATCATCCATAAACCATCATTAGCCAAATAACCTTTCAAAATCAAAGCTCCACAAACAGCCTTTAAACCTTCCAATACCAAGAACCATAAACTTGTGTGCAAGCCCTACTACATAAAAAAGAATCAATCCCAAACAAAAAATAGTGAAAAAAAAAATCAAAGTGCGAAAAAAAAAGCTAAAGCAAAAGAAACGCACAGGTCAAAAAGAAAAAGAAATGCAAAAAGAAAAAGCCAAAGGCAAAGAAATAAAAAGTCAAGCTAGGGGGCTTGCACACAAGTTCTACCCCTCATTCAAATCCTTCAATCCAGTAAACCTTAACCCATATAACCCAAATACATGATCCTTACCTTATTTCAACCAATTAAACCTTCATCTAAGCCTTAAGCTTTATACCTTTCAACCTTTCATTAACCCTAACTCCTTATTCAAGGTATGTCTAAGCCCGCTAGGCTGAAAACCCGAAAGGGCGGCGTAGGCAAAAGTTTGGGCACAAAAAAATAACAATAAAATAAATCAGATCCGGAACTACGAATGGTCTGATTCCGCAAGGATACGTAGGAATCTTCATCTCGAGGTCCGACCGCTTCAATAAAAAAAATTAGTCATGGTATAATGATTTGATTTTCTAGAGTTCAGGAGCATCATCTCTCTCTAGATCCCGACATAGACTCGAGTCTAAACCTAGCCTCGTTAAAGCCTTTTCACCTACATTTATATGAGTCACAAATTTAAACCTTTCTATTTTTCAATCCAAACTCTCCTTTTCCCCGAAGGACTCTCCGATAATTCCATGGTTTCTGGCGATATTTGACTTTGCATATATCGACTTCCCCAAAGAAAATCCCCAGCGACAACTTTCAACGTTCAAGACAAATCTACTACATTACAATATCGGATCAAGTACATGCCTAATTCAAGACAAGCGCACCCAAAGTGGGGGCTTCCTATGTGTGGTGGTTCCTCCAATTCAAATCAAACTCCCGAAGAGTTGTAATCTGCGGATCTCGTTTACGGACCCTAATCATTTACTAAAAATGATTTTCGAAAATCGCTCTATTTATCTCTGATCATTCTATCATTCTACATATCAACATCTTCTAGCCTTGCAAAATCCTAAAGTTGCATTGTAGCCTTGCAAAACCCTGACCTTGCATTGCGTTACATACATCTTAGTCTTGCATAACCCTGACCTTGCATGACGTGTCATCCTCTAGCTTCGCATAACCTTAATCCTTGCATAGCGTCTCATGCATCCTTAGAGAGTCTAAGTTTGCATTATTGCATCATTATGTGCTTTATCTGAGTTGTTTGCACCTATCTGCTAACATCTTCTTTTGCAAGTAATCAGATTGCATGTAGTTATTATCTTGCATACTAACTTTGTTTTGCAGAGACCGGCGTATAATCGTGTCTCCCCATTTAAGGATCCGATGATGAAACATACCGTGGTCTTAATTGGTCCGACCCAAGGGCAGAGCAGTCCAAAAGTGTTAAAGTTCTATTTTAAAGCCCAATTAATTATTTATGATAATTAATTGTATTTTGAACCCAATTCTTTGAAAAGCCCAATTAATTGTTTAACAATAATTAATTGAAATATTTTAATATAGATATTTTCAAAAGATATTTTTTATAAGTTAAAATCAGATTTTATCCCGTAAAATCATATATCCGTAGAAAATCTTTTGGAACGCGTTTTTATAAAAAAACTATCAAGACGTGTCAGAAACAAGCTCTGCCATGAGCGCAGCTGCTTGTGCCGGGTGCAAGGACTACGCCGGGTGCAAGGCCTGCGCCGAGCGCACGTGTCCTGACACGTGGGCTTCCACGTAAGCCGCGCCTAGCGCACAGCCTGTGCCAAGTGCACCAGAACTGCCACGTAGACTTCTGTTTCATGTAGAGTCTTGCGTCAAGCGTAGTTCTCTGCTTGAGACGCGGTGTTTCTTTCTTATCTTTTTCAAAACGCGTACCACGTGTACGCTTTTTACTGGTCATGCCGCGTCATGCGCTTGCCACGTCAGTTGCGCCAGGCGTAGCTAGCACGTGAGGCGCAGTTTCGTTTTCCCTATAAATAGGCCTGATTTTCGTACAGATTGGAAGAACGGATTTTTCACATTAACACACTTCGAACTCGACGAATATATTACGAACCTCTCTACGAACTACAAAACCTCCCTACAAAACTCATACTTTCAAACACAAACACATTCAGTCTACATACTTTCAGACATTCACATTTTCAGGCTTCACGATTGCTCGTCCCGAAGGTTGTCAATCTCGCACACCCAAGCCACGGTATAATCCTGAGGGTCCTTGAATAAATTCCCTATTTTTATATTGAAGTTACTAACTGTTTATTTCATGATGTATATCTCTAATATAAAATCGTCCTACTGTATATTCTAACCCCTTTTCTATACTTTATTTTATTTTATTTTATTATTATTCTTGCCTTTGTATATTATATGCCTGATTGTTCTATACATATTATATGATTGTCCTGCTTTATTTTTTTATCACCCACATGTTATTCCTGCTAATCAAAGACCTAAAGAAATGTTCTAACATTAATCAGATTAATTTGAACAACCTGTTAGGTTCATTGTAATATTATTGCATAATAACTTGTCACCAAAAGTTAGTCTTTTTATGTGTTTCCTGAACCTACTTTGACTAATTATTTTTAGAATGTATAAAAATATTATATGATTATTCTTCGGCATAAAATTTGCAATGAATCGATCTTTAGTAGAGGCCAACGCTGGGTGAATGTGGTTCATTATGACCATATTCTTACCCTCACCCCCGAACTCAATCTTTGGTTCACTTTGACCATCTATGGAGTCAGGACGGGGAAATCTACATTGGATAATTTATCCCTATGGTTTTCGCATATCCAATTAGGTTTATGATTCTTCCTAAAAGGAATTGTTGGCGACTTCTTTCAAAACAATTTTCAATAAAACCTTAACAGTGGGGTAGTTAAATCAAATATGCGCTCATCCCGCGTAGGCGAAATAAAAACACGTACAAAGAGTAAAAATTTTTTGGCCAAAAATGCACCCAAAAGGTGGCTAATAATGCAAAGGCTAAATTAATGGGCAAGTATGAGAAAATCAATTTGGATGTTACAAGGGATGCCAAAGCTTTAAAAAAATTCTGATCCTAACTCCAACACAATCAGGATTTTCGGCCAGCACAAGTGAGAGGTGGTCATACAACTTTTGTTACGAAATAGGTCCAAACACGCTACCAATCGATAAAATATAAAACGTAGGAAAAATTGACATGAATAATCCCAACTTTCACCAGTCTTCTCATAAATAATCTCAGGTCTGAATTTTTGAGAATAATCCCAACTTTAGCAAAATAATCCGAACTATTAATTTTCAATATATTATAGACCTAAAATAGATTAGTGTTAGCAAGAAAAATGATAGTTTGGCTTATTTTGAGAAGGCCCCCCCAAAAGTTGGGATTATTCTGGAATAATTCAAAGTACAGATTTGTGATTATTCAAATCAATTTTTCCGTAACCTAACGCGTATTTTAACTACCATAAAAATAAATATAAGCTTTTTACCTGCTCCTAGGGGTGCTAATCGAGCGGGCTGATCGCGAGCAGAGGCTTGCTCGACTCGACTCGACTCAAAAGCTACTCGACTCGTGCTCGTTGCTCGTTAAGTTCACCAAACCCCTGCTCGACTCGTGCTTGTTACGAGTTGTCGTTGCTCGACTTGAAACTTGACAGGCTAAAGTCGTATAACCTAATCAAAAATAACCTAAGGTCCACTAACTAGTAGCCAGGGAAGTCAGGATCGAATCCACAGGGAGAAAATTATACTATTGTGTCTGAATTCTAATATTATACTAACTAAATCAGATGAAAATGGTTGTGTGACTAAACTAAGCAAATGACAGAACTAAATACGAAGGTAAGAATCAATTAATATAGAACTAGGACTATGGATCACTATGCATACAATTCGGGAAATCCGAGATGAATAATAACCACCTAATAAGTCAATTTATCTAGGGCACATGTAATTTCTCTCGAACATTACCTCCCTCAAAGATCACCTAGCCGCTCTCGCATGGTCAAGGATCACTCTGCCTAATGATTGAAAGCCTATACGAAATCTCTCCTCTCGAAGCAGATTCAATATTGCGATAATAGAAATACAAATCAGGCCTAATTCATAAATCTAGCATGAACGATTCAATCACATGAAACAATTGAAATAAAAGGTAATTACACTAATCTATCAATCCCTCATTGCATACATAGGTCCCCACAATCCTAGAAATAAAACTACTCACTCATGCTTGTGAAAACAATAACAAAATCAATGTAAAAATTCATACTTTGAATCATTGCAAATAACTAAGAAATCAATCCAATCAATAATAGAGAAAGCAATCAATAATGGAGAAAGCAATGAAGAAGATTACCAAATTAAACAACTATATTGATCTTGCAAGTAATCCAAATGTTTGATCTTGAATCCAAAGTGAAAAGTAGTAAACTAGGGTTCTTGAGAGAAAACTATGAAGAATAATCACTAAAACAAAAGATGATTAATAATATTCTGATTTTGCTATTTATACTAAACCTAAAACAACTAGGAAAAGTCTTATAAAAATAGCCCGAAAATCATTAAATGCGCGTGTCGGGTCAGTTGCCCGATCGGGCTCAATGAAGCAGCAACGCTCAAAAAAAGAACATCGCCCGATGTAATCGGGCTGCCACGCCCGATCGAATCGGGCGACCCACCATTTCTCAGCATGCCGCACAAAATTGCGCTCCAATACGCCCGATCGAATCGGGCTCGTACTGCCCGATGTAGTCAGGCTCATCAAAGTTTTATCGCGAGCTCCGCAGACGCACACAACAGCACCCAAATCCACGAAGCATACTCGCCCGATGATGTCGGGCCCTTCGCCCGATCGGCCAGTGGTACCGAACTACGACAGGGCCAAAAGAGCCCGATCGGGCCCGCAACAAATCTTGCTTTTGACAGGGATGGCCGCCGGATCGGGCATGAAGCGCCCGATGAGATTGGGCGAGGCTCCGTTTCTTCATTCCTTGGCTTCAGACGGCTAGGCTTCACTTCTTCTTTTGTCCAAGGCCTCGGAAAGTATTCTCGGGACCCCAGAACTCATCATGTATGCCTTCAAACTTCTCCATTCGATTGTGTTAGACGTAAAGCAGTAGAAAATAGGGAAAAAGTTCCCTAATACCTACAAATCATCACAAAACAGAAAACCACAACTGGAAGAAGAAAGTTAGCATAAATTGGCTCCTAAGAGCACCATTGATACACATTTTAGCTTAAATGTAAGGGGAAAAACTCTATATAAAACCGTAGCATCAAACTCCCCCAAAAACCTTTGCTTGTCCCCAAGCAAAGCACAACATGAACATGAACAAAATTGCTTCACCCCTCAAGTAAGAAATTCAGACCCAAACATTTTCTAACTCAAAATCCTTCAAGCAAGCAAAATTCAAGTTCAGTTATTCAGATCACCTTGACCACCAATCACCTAAGCAAACCATCAAGTGCAGCTGCCCTACATAACATGCAAATCTTGAAGAGGTGCTCACCGAGGTGTTACTCCTCTCAATTTTGTGGCAGGCATAATATGTGCCCGAACACTCACCAACCCAACCATAATAGCCCTTCCCACTCACACTCTCATGTGTTTAGAAAGGTATGATATCGCTCATCCTAGTCTGGTCGACTAAAATAACAAACTTACTCTTTAACTTTGGCAAATTGACTCAGAATCAATCCAGAAAACAATCCAACACGTGCTCAAAAGGTCTTTCTCAGGGTTATAATGGGGCTCGGGTAAAGGTAAGGAAATTATTTAGGGAATGTGGTGGAAAAGCCAAGAAAAGGGGAGCAAAAACACTAGTAAAGGTCAAAATAACTCCCATGGCATCAACAACATGACCAAGATAATAACCAACTCTGAAATTTCACGAACCAACCAATAATTGTCTCCTTCAATATAATTCTCATGAATTTCTTGAAACATAATGAGTGAAGATCATGGAGACTTTTCATGTATTATTTCTTTTCTTTCTTTTTATTTGTTTTTCTTTCTTTTTCACTTTACTTTGTACCAACATAACATTATTTTCCAACCACCCTACGGAATCAACCACACGATATAATATCAACCTAATAAATGCTCCCCCAAGCTAGGCTTGGGACAATAGTCATTGTAAAGGCTCAAGGCGTGTAATGTGGCTTAATATATAGATCCAAAAAAAAAAATTCATTAGGCTCAGCGAGGCTAGGGGGGAAAATGATTCATCAAACAACTCTGAGGCTTAAAAATTAAACAAATGAACGCCTCTATCACGGCACATGTCCAAAGTCACCAGAAATCAACGAGTACAATGCCAAAGCCAAGGTAAGAATGCTACGAGGAACTAACACACAAGAATAAACGGGATATAGATATAAATCCGAGGGCTAGAATGAATCCTCACAATCTAACCAATTCAAGCATGCAGTTAAAGTAAGCGCTTTCTCATCAAAATCCACTCAAGATCAAGGCAATCAGAGATCACATCACACCATCCCAATCACAAATGCTCAACTATCCAGTGTAGTGAGTTAAATTAGTTTTTCAAAGTATAGTATGGGGCATAGGGAAGCAATTAATTCACTCCATATTCAACTCGTATTTTTGGTATTTTTTTCAGCAATTTATTTCATTGTTTTTGTGATTTTTCAATTTTTTTTGAAAGCCATTAAGTTAAAAACAGTAAAACGGAAAAGAAAAGCTAAAAGAAAAGCTAAAAGTAAAAGAAAAGCAATACTTACAGCGATCCTCCCCCAAGCGGAACTTGGCAATGGCCTCATTGCAACAAGGGGAAGGAAAAGGACATGGACATCAGCTGCCCATCAACCTGCATCTAGCAGTTTAGTAGCTTCATGTTGTACCACCCCTTGCAACCCGCGTTGGACTGTAATGCTAGGGTGGGGGCCTACATCTAGATGAATTCGGTGCTCATCAAAATCAGGGCTTAATCCTGTCAAGTCATCAGTGCTATACCCAATGGCCTTTTTGTGAGTCTGTAAGACCGTTAGAAAATGTTCTTCACCTGCAATAGACTCTAAGACAAGCACATCATCTATCACGGGAGGGGGAATGAGGCTTGCAATCATGGATCGGTTCATCTATAACATCAACACTATAGCATGATTCCTCTAGCATTGGGATTTTAGGGGCATTGGTTAGGCTAAACATAACCTTATCATCCCCCACATTCAATGTCAGTTTCCCACTTTTAACATCTATAACTGCTCCAGCAGTATGGAGGAAAGGTCTCCCGAGGATAATGGGTGTTTGGGTATCTTCTGCCATGTCTAATATAACAAAGTCCACAGGGATAAAAAATTTACCTACTCTAACAAGAACGTCCTCTAATATACCTAGGGGGTATTTCACAGAACAGTCAGCCATTTGCAGAGTAATGGTAGTACAATTTAAGTCACCCATGTTTAGTTGCTTACAGATAGAAAGAGGCATGACACTCACACTGGCACCCAAATCACATAAAGCTTTGTCAATAAATATGGTGCCAATATGAGGGGGGGATGGAAAAACTCCCTGGATCTTTCAATTCAGGTGGAGACTGGTTTTGTAAAAGAGCGCTGCATTCAGCTGTAAAAGCCACAGTTTCCACCTCATTGAGAGTCCTCTTCCTCATCAGAAGTTCTTTTAAAAATTTAGAATAAGCAGGCACTTGATTTAATAATTCAGTAAAAGGATATGTTACCTGCAGATTCTTTACCACCTCTAAAAACTTACCATACTGGTGGTCGAGCTTCTTCTTGAGCATCCGATTTGGGAATGGTAGCTTGATCACCGGAGTCACATTTTTCTCCTGAGTCACCTCCGTAGTCTTGTCTGCAGCTTCCTGCTTTGCCTGAGGTTCAGCATCCTCAGGCACTTCTTGTGGTTTCTTAGCAATTGATGATTCCACCTCTAGCATTGCCGGGGCATCGTGCTGCACTCCACTTCGAAGGGTAATAGCATTGGCAGTGTCCCTTGGTTGCATTGGTTGCGAAGGCAATGACCCAGATGGCCTACTAGCAGAAGAACTAGCCAGCTGAGCTATTTGTGACTCCAACATCTTATTATGTATCCCTTGGAGCTTATTCTGAACATGCAGGCTCTCAAATTGAGACTTGGTATCTGCTTGAAAGGAAATAATACCTTTCTGCATCTGCAACATGAGATTTTTGAGTTCAGCAATAGCTGGGTCTGAAGGAGGTGTGTTATGATGCTGTTGAAACTGATTTCTCTGAAATCCAGGAGGGGCTTGTGGTTGTGGGCGAATCTTATTCTTTGTTCTTGAGGCCGTGGATAATGTTGTTGTTGCGGATTCAGCACATTATTGCTCCTATATGAGAGATTTGGATGATCTCGCATCCCAGGATTGTATGTATTGGAGTAGGGATCGAACTGGGGCTTGTGTTGTGATTGTAATGCGTGCACTGGCTCACTAGAATGTGAGAGAGCGGGGCACTCTTGAGAGTTGTGTCCAGCTATCCCACAAGCGTCACATATGAAAGCATTGTAACCAGAAACACTAGCCATGGCGTTGACACTCATGTGGGGGAAGGAATTGTTACCTAGCTTCAAAGAATCAATCTTCTGGTGTAGAGCAGCTAGTTGCCCGGACAGTAAAGAAATGGCCTCAACATCATGTTTGCCTCCCTTTATCATAGATGAACGAATAGTAGACGCTTGATTAGAAGCGAGTTTCTCCAGAATTTCATACCCTTCGTCTATGGCTTTATCCATGAAGAACCCACCAGAAACTCCATCAATTACCCGTCTCGTATCTGCATCAACTCTAGTGTAGAAAATCTGACACAAATACCACTTGTCACAACCATGATGAGGACAAAGACGCTGCAAATCCTTGAATCTTTCCCAAGCTTCATACAATGACTCTCCGGGATCTTGGGTGAAAGTCACTATCTCATGACGCATATCTGCAGTCTTTTGGTAAGGGTACCACTTGATGAGAGGTGGTGATGGTGGAAGGCAGCTTATTATACCAAAATAGAGCTTTGTCGCGCAGAGAAAAGCCAAATAAGATGAGTTTCATCTCATCAGCTGTAACACCAGCTTGTTTCTGAGTAGCACAACATTGTAAAAACCGCTGCAGGTGCTGATTTGGGTCTTCAGATGGTAACCCAGCAAACTGATTATTCTGCACCATATTTAGAACATGAGACTTGATTTCAAAGTTTGCAGCAGCAATAGTAGGTAACCGTACCCCAGTGGGCACATTATCAGGAGATGGTTGTGCATAATTTCTGAAGGTTGGTTTAACTTCATCACCCATTTGAAGAGTAATAGGTGAGACGGGGAATTCTTATTGCGGTGAAGATGGTGGAGAAGGTGTCTTTTGGGAGGGTGTCCCTGCAGACAACTTTGCTTGCTTAGTTTTCTTTCTGAGTCTACGAGTGGTCTTTTCAATCTCCTGATCAAATGGAATGAGATTTGGGATTTTAATTTCCTGCTCATACACTAAAAACGCTAAAACAAACGTGATTCTAATACTATAGTGTAATACTATAATTCAGACAAATAAAAATAAACCGTCTCCCCGGCAACGGCACCAAAATTTGACAGGCTAAAGTCGTATCACCTAATCAAAAATAACCTATGGTCCACTAACTAATAGTCAGGGAAGTCAGGATCGAATCCACAGGGAGAAAGTTATACTATTGTATCTAAATTCTAATATTATACTAACTAAATCAGATGAAAATGGTTGTGTGACTAAACTAAGCAAAATGACAGAACTAAATACGAAGGTAAGAATCAATTAATATAGAACTAGGACAATGGATCACTATGCAGACAATTCGGGAAATCATAGATGAATAATAACCACCTAATAAGTCAATTTATCTAGGGCACATGTAATTTCTCTCGAACATTACCTCCCTCAAAGATCACCTAGCAGCTCTCGCATGGTCAAGGATCACTCTGCCTAATGATTGAAAGCCTATACGAAATCTCTCCTCTCGAAGCAGATTCAATATTGCGATAATAGAAATACAAATCAGGCCTAATTCATAAATCTAGCATGAACGATTCAATCACATGAAACAATTGAAATAAAAGGTAATTACACTAATCTATCAATCCCTCATTGCATACATAGGTCCCCACAATCCTAGAAATAAAACTACTCACTCATGCTTGTGAAAACAATAACAAAATCAATGTAAAAATTCATACTTTGAATCATTGCAAATAACTAAGAAATCAATCCAATCAATAATAGAGAAAGCAATCAATAATGGAGAAAGCAATGAAGAAGATTACCAAATTAAACAACTATATTGATCTTGCAAGTAATCCAAATGTTTGATCTTGAATCCAAAGTGAAAAGTAGTAAACTAGGGTTCTTGAGAGAAAACTATGAAGAATAATCACTAAAACAAAAGATGATTAATAATATTCTGATTTTGCTATTTATACTAAACCTAAAACAACTAGGAAAAGTCTTATAAAAATAGCCCGAAAATCATTAAATGCGCGTGTCGGGTCAGTTGCCCGATCGGGCTCAATGAAGCAGCAACGCTCAAAAAAAGAACATCGCCCGATGTAATCGGGCTGCCACGCCCGATCGAATCGGGCGACCCACCATTTCTCAGCATGCCGCACAAAATTGCGCTCCAATACGCCCGATCGAATCGGGCTCGTACTGCCCGATGTAGTCAGGCTCATCAAAGTTTTATCGCGAGCTCCGCAGACGCACACAACAGCACCCAAATCCACGAAGCATACTCGCCCGATGATGTCGGGCCTTCTCGCCCGATCGGGCCAGGGTACCGAACTACGACAGGGCCAAAAGAGCCCGATCGGGCCCGCAACAAATCTTGCTTTTGACAGGGATGGCCGCCGGATCGGGCATGAAGCGCCCGATGAGATTGGGCGAGGCTCCGTTTCTTCATTCCTTGGCTTCAGACGGCTAGGCTTCACTTCTTCTTTTGTCCAAGGCCTCGGAAAGTATTCTCGGGACCCCAGAACTCATCATGTATGCCTTCAAACTTCTCCATTCGATTGTGTTAGACGTAAAGCAGTAGAAAATAGGGAAAAAGTTCCCTAATACCTACAAATCATCACAAAACAGAAAACCACAACTGGAAGAAGAAAGTTAGCATAAATTGGCTCCTAAGAGCACCATTGATACACATTTTAGCTTAAATGTAAGGGGAAAAACTCTATATAAAACCGTAGCATCAAACTCCCCCAAAAACCTTTGCTTGTCCCCAAGCAAAGCACAACATGAACATGAACAAAATTGCTTCACCCCTCAAGTAAGAAATTCAGACCCAAACATTTTCTAACTCAAAATCCTTCAAGCAAGCAAAATTCAAGTTCAGTTATTCAGATCACCTTGACCACCAATCACCTAAGCAAACCATCAAGTGCAGCTGCCCTACATAACATGCAAATCTTGAAGAGGTGCTCACCGAGGTGTTACTCCTCTCAATTTTGTGGCGAGCATAATATGTGCCCGAACACTCACCAACCCAACCATAATAGCCCTTCCCACTCACACTCTCATGTGTTTAGAAAGGTATGATATCGCTCATCCTAGTCCGGGTCGACTAAAATAACAAACTTACTCTTTAACTTTGGCAAATTGACTCAGAATCAATCCAGAAAACAATCCAACACGTGCTCAAAAGGTCTTTCTCAGGGTTATAATGGGGCTCGGGTAAAGGTAAGGAAATTATTTAGGGAATGTGGTGGAAAAGCCAAGAAAAGGGGAGCAAAAACACTAGTAAAGGTCAAAATAACTCCCATGGCATCAACAACATGACCAAGATAATAACCAACTCTGAAATTTCACGAACCAACCAATAATTGTCTCCTTCAATATAATTCTCATGAATTTCTTGAAACATAATGAGTGAAGATCATGGAGACTTTTCATGTATTATTTCTTTTCTTTCTTTTTATTTGTTTTTCTTTCTTTTTCACTTTACTTTGTACCAACATAACATTATTTTCCAACCACCCTACGGAATCAACCACACGATATAATATCAACCTAATAAATGCTCCCCCAAGCTAGGCTTGGGACAATAGTCATTGTAAAGGCTCAAGGCGTGTAATGTGGCTTAATATATAGATCCAAAAAAAAAAATTCATTAGGCTCAGCGAGGCTAGGGGGGAAAATGATTCATCAAACAACTCTGAGGCTTAAAAATTAAACAAATGAACGCCTCTATCACGGCACATGTCCAAAGTCACCAGAAATCAACGAGTACAATGCCAAAGCCAAGGTAAGAATGCTACGAGGAACTAACACACAAGAATAAACGGGATATAGATATAAATCCGAGGGCTAGAATGAATCCTCACAATCTAACCAATTCAAGCATGCAGTTAAAGTAAGCGCTTTCTCATCAAAATCCACTCAAGATCAAGGCAATCAGAGATCACATCACACCATCCCAATCACAAATGCTCAACTATCCAGTGTAGTGAGTTAAATTAGTTTTTCAAAGTATAGTATGGGGCATAGGGAAGCAATTAATTCACTCCATATTCAACTCGTATTTTTGGTATTTTTTTCAGCAATTTATTTCATTGTTTTTGTGATTTTTCAATTTTTTTTGAAAGCCATTAAGTTAAAAACAGTAAAACGGAAAAGAAAAGCTAAAAGAAAAGCTAAAAGTAAAAGAAAAGCAATACTTACAGCGATCCTCCCCCAAGCGGAACTTGGCAATGGCCTCATTGCAACAAGGGGAAGGAAAAGGACATGGACATCAGCTGCCCATCAACCTGCATCTAGCAGTTTAGTAGCTTCATGTTGTACCACCCCTTGTAACCCGCGTTGACCGTAATGCTAGGGTGGGGGCCTACATCTAGATGAATTCGGTGCTCATCAAAATCAGGGCTTAATCCTGTCAAGTCATCAGTGCTATACCCAATGGCCTTTTTGTGAGTCTGTAAGACCGTTAGAAAATGTTCTTCACCTGCAATAGACTCTAAGACAAGCACATCATCTATCACGGGAGGGGGAATGAGGCTTGCAATCATGGATCGGTTCATCTATAACATCAACACTATAGCATGATTCCTCTAGCATTGGGATTTTAGGGGCATTGGTTAGGCTAAACATAACCTTATCATCCCCCACATTCAATGTCAGTTTCCCACTTTTAACATCTATAATCGCTCCGCAGGTATGGAGGAAAGGTCTCCCGAGGATAATGGGTGTTTGGGTATCTTCTGCCATGTCTAATATAACAAAGTCCACAGGGATAAAAAATTTACCTACTCTAACAAGAACGTCCTCTAATATACCTAGGGGGTATTTCACAGAACAGTCAGCCATTTGCAGAGTAATGGTAGTACATTTTAAGTCACCCATGTTTAGTTGCTTAGTATGCCCAATAATACTATCCATTTCTCTATTAAGTATGCCCAATGAAATCGGGCTCAATGAAGCAGCAGCGCTCAATAAAAGAACATCGCCCGATGATGTCGGGCCTTCTCGCCCGATCGGGCCTGGGTACCGGATTACGACAGGGCCAAAAGAGCCCGATCGGGCCCGCAACAAATCTTGTTTTAACAGGGATGGCCGCCCGATCGGGCATGAGGCGCTAGATGAGATTGGGCAAGGCTCCGTTTCTTCATTCCTTGGCTTCAGACGCCAAGGCTTCACTTCTTCTTTTGTCCAAGGCCTCGGAAAGTATTATCGGGATCCCGGAACTCATCATGTATGCCTTCAAACTTCTCCATTCGATTGTGGTAGACGTAAAGCAGTAGAAAATAGGGAAAAAGTTCCCGATTACCAACAAATCATCACAAAATAGAAAACCACAATTGGAAGAAGAAAGTTAGCGTAAAATGGCTCCTAAGAGCACCATTGATACACATTTTAGCTTAAATGTAAGGGGAAAAACTCTATATAAAACCGTAGCATCAAAACTCGACTCATCTCCAATTCAGTTTGCTCGAATAGCTCGATTTTATTGCTCGACTCAAGCTCGATTTGGTCGAATGGCTTGACTCGATTGCTCGACTCGAGCTCGATTTTCTCATATAGCTCGACTCAATTGCTTAACTCGAGCTCGATTTGCTCAATTCGATTGCTCAACTCGAGCTCGATTTGCTTGACTCGAGCTCAAAAGGCTCAAGTATTTCAAATCCAACCAAGCTAATCATAAAGCGCATATATAATAGTATACTAGG
This sequence comes from Beta corolliflora, assembly GCA_947648045.1. Lineage (NCBI taxonomy): Eukaryota > Viridiplantae > Streptophyta > Magnoliopsida > Caryophyllales > Amaranthaceae > Beta > Beta corolliflora. The sequence continues at coordinate 1,361,310 of CANSZD010003585.1, forward strand.
CCAATAAGGAGACTTGATAAATTGCTTCGGTAAGAGTAATGTTTTGTAGACCTTCATAGCTCTCGTCTCATGATAATCCATCGACGTGGGACTAATGATTTTCCTACTTTGCACCTTTCCCACGATTTTGCTGTTTACTTCATCTCTCCTATTTTTTCCTTCCAATCTGTTGCTTCTTTAATTAATGAGCTATTCACTTAATTTCATTCTAATTTGGATGTAAATAAAAAGAGAGAGGGTTATTTGGTTTATATTTTTGATATTATTAGTATGAAAGGACTTTATATTTCTATCTTGTAATATTTATCTAATATAGGTAAATTTCTATATTAAATAAAATAAATTCCTAGGAAAATTATATATATATATATATATATATATATATATATATATATATATATATATATATATATATATATATATATATATATATATATATATATATATATATATATATATATATATATATATATATATATATATATATATATATATATATATATATATATATATATATATATGATCCGGTGAGAATGGGTCCTTATGTGAGAACATATATCATATGTGAGAATAGATGTAGGTCAGAACATGATGTACATTGTTTTAGAACATGATATAAATTGTTTTAGCACATGATGTACATCGTTTTAGAGCATGATATACATCGTTTTAGAACATGATGGACATCGTTTTAGAACATGTTGCTCATTATTTTAGAACATGATATACATTGTTTTGGAACATGATATACATTAATTTAGAACATGATATACATTTTGCATATATTGATCATGTATGGTGATAATGTGAGTATAATTGAAACGATAATAATGTGGAATACCAAAATTTCAATCAATACCATAGGTATTCCATACCAAACGAAAATTAAAAAAAAATCCTAAAGCTATCCCAACATTACCAGATCAACAAAATCTACACAATTAACATCATCACAAATTCACAATCAAATATCAACATCTTCACTGACCACCATCAATCAAATGCGTCGTCGCTGATCAGCAATCAAATTATGAGAACGTAGATTACCGATTTTGCGGTAATGTTTCAGGCAAAAATCAAAGGCGAAAAAACAATTTGCAATTATATTTGTGGTAAAATTGAAAGTGAGAGGAGAGAGAATGAGAGGATTCAATTCGCCGCGCCAATTGGGGGAAGGAGGAGGAGGAGAGAGAATTGCGAAGAACAACGGTGATGCGGTGGTGATCGCTTGATGTTGGTGGTGGTGATTCCACCATTGATGGTGAAGGAGAGAGAAGGAGGAGGTGAAGAGAGAGAAAAGAAACAAGCAGAATGTCGTGAATGAGAGTATGAGTGAGGTTTAATTTTTTTCCCCCCCCAAAATCTCAACCATTAGATCTAAAATATTCTATGGTCCAGATTTATTCTCATATATGAAGGTGTTCTCACATAAGGGAGGTGTTCTCACAAGAGCCTTCCCCTATATATATATATATCTGTATATATATATATATATATATGTATATATATATGTATATATATATATATATATGTATATATATATATATATATGTATATATATATATGTATATATATATATATATGTATATATATATATATATGTATATATATATATATATGTATGTATATATATATATATATATATATATATATATATATAATATCAAGTTGCTCGCGAGCTTATCGAGGTTAGCAGGGTCATGCTCAACTCGTGCTCACTAAGGTTTTGAGTCTAGTCGAGCTAACTCGAGCCGAGTTTTGACCAAGCGTTGATGATTGACCGAGTCGAGTTCGAGTTGCTTGCCAGCTTCTCAAATCGATTAGCACCCCTACCTGCTCCACCACCACCACTAGAGCTCCAACTTGCCATCGTCCTGACGCCATTGCACCAGCACCACCTCCTTTCTCCTCCTCCGGTGCTGCATTTCCTAAATTATTTTCTTATCACAGTGGAACCATGAAAGTTAGATGGTTTCATGTCAAAAGTATGTTAATTTTCATACTTTTTGAGATAAAATAAGTAAAAAAAAAATTTATAATACATATACAAGTGTAGATGGCTTTAGCTTGGCTCACTTGGTTGGAATTCCACCTCATGACCTCAAGATCAGGGGTTTGAATTCCACCAAGTGAGGGGAACTTGGAGGAGAATTCCACTTACAACTCCCCCTCCTTCCAAGTGCATGGGCCTCTGGGTTTGAGCTGCTATGAGGCGCACCTAAAGGTTATTCATCTTACCAAATCAAAAAAAAAACACTCAACAACTAATAGAAAAGGTAACAAAAAGACAACAAATCAACCATTGGCCATTTATTCATCATTCAACCATATTTTACACACAATAAGCTTATTTATATATTAAAGGAATCAAGTGATCTTGGTAAAATAGTTTATTGCTGATCAATCAGAGCTATAACAATGCATTTACACAGCAACACAATCTGATTGTCCCACAGGGAGAGAGAAGTATATCAATCATGTATGGTACAAAAGCACTAGAATACACACGTACAGACAAAAAAGTAAGACGAGATATACTATACATGAAGGTTTTCAGGTAGAGTGCTAGACCGTGGTAAGCTATGGCTATTTCACAACATAGTGCTTTTGAAATACTTGCCAAGTGGCTCCTCCTCATGGCTGTATTCAATAATCACTTTGTAAACCTCGAACCCAAGCCTCGGGAATCGTTTTGTAAAATAGTCATCGAATCCTCCAGGAACCGACCCTAATTCTTCCCGAAACTCAGTTGGGAGCTCCCTGTAATGATTTAACTTGTTACGTACAACACGAAGCAGGCCACGAACATTGTCATAATTGTATCGTCTATATTGCTTGAGGTTATCGAGAAATAAACTCGGGAGATTCTCATTCCATTTTCCACCCACAACAATTCTTGCAGTGGCTTCTAGCGCTTTCAGGAGCTCATAGTCGAGTACTATGTCTTCTAATTCTACCTGATCACTGGCATCTCGAAGAAATGAGAGCCGCTTCTCATAGTCTCAAAATAATGGATGATGCAATATGTCCATGGGTTTTAGCCTACAGTAAGTAATATAAATTCAGCATTTCATAGTCGAGTACTATGTCTTCTAATTCTACCTGATCACTGGCATCTCGAAGAAATGAGAGCCGCTTCTCATAGTCCCAAAATAGTGGATGATGCAATATGTCCATGGGTTTTAGCCTACAGTAAGTAATATAAATTCAGCATTTAGCTATCTAAATCCTTAATCCATGATAATGAAGAACACATGAGTATAGAAGTACATTTGAAATTTGAATGGTTGATCACTTAATTAGAGGGAATTATGGTACACGGGCATTAGGGGATTTGCATGGTCGTGTTTTACACTCTTTTCTCATGAATTTTCCCCTCACTCTGGATATAAATCTTTCCTAATGCTAAGAAATAAAAATTGCACTAATGTTGGAAAACATATCATGGAAAAAATTATACATCAACATCAATCCAATTGCCATTAAGAGGCCTTCGTCCATAAAGCATGCAGATTTATACCTATAGAAAGAGGTTGAATTCGATCGACCCATCATCTGATATACTACAATCATCTAATACTTTACAACAAATTATAGGTGCAGTCTATTATAATTGATATAATGTAGTCAAATATAATCCGAAAATTAAGGAATTGTATATCTTTGACTACTCTGGAAATGGACATAAAAGTACCGATAAAAATCTTTACCTCAACTCTAGATTAGGATCTAGGAGATTGGTAATAAAATTCATAGCTTCTGGAACATGCTCGACCGAAGAAAGGACCTTCTTATTCTTCACAACATTGGCATCTCACTCGAGACTGTTACCAAACGGATGTCCACCTCAGGTCATGCAAAAGAAGAGAACACAACCTAAACTAAATAGATCCACTGCACGCGTCAGTCGACCTTGAAAAATTTGCTCAAGTGCTTGCTAACCTGAACCCCCACCTCTTACAACACTAAGCCAGTGAATCTTAGCTGGTAGATATACAACAAGTCAGCAGTAAGTACTAAATAGACACTCAAAAATCAGATATAAGTTGGGGAGTAGTTTGTAGAACAGCAATAATATAGTAGTTATACAATGGGGATAATTTCCCCCTTTTCGTAGGCTTAATTTTCTAACAGAGGATGGTAGTGGAAAGATGGAGATGGAAAATGGAGAGAAAGAGAAGGGAAGAACATCATTTGGAGGATGGCAGAAGGGGGAGGGAAGAAACACTATCTCTCAATGAGGAAAAACCTCTATTACAATTCATCCAAGATCCTAGATGATTTAAAAGTGGCTAAAACCACAGTGAAGACCCAACAGAAATCAATTATCTCATTAGATATGTGCTAGGTCTGAGACTGATGAAATTCATGATCTAACACTTTAGATCATTAACATTCTAAGATTTAATTCAGGGAATATGAAACAGAAGAATGTAAAATGTGTTTCATTATTTTCTTCTTGAGAGAATTTCACAATCTCAGAAGAGAGAATTTTGTAAAATGAAATCTTAGCTACAACTATTACAACCATGGATATATGTATATATATGTATATATATATATATGTATATATATGTATATATATATTACAGAGGAAGAAGGGAAGCTGAGATTAACGACTTTTGGTATGAATAACTAGTTCCAACTGAGATGGACTAGTTAGTTACAACAGAAAAAGATGAGCTGTTCCTTGAGTGAGATACTGCTGCTGCTACTTGCTGCTTGGGCTTGTCTTGTGTAACTGATTGGGCTTGTTGCTTGGGCTTGGACTGGACACCTGCAGAACCAGTAACTTCAACACCCCCTCCCTCAAACTAAGAGATGGAGAAGAATGAACCAGATCTCTATGATGAGCAATAGGAAGGACCTTAGTGAAGACATCAGCTAGTTGGTTTTGAGTTGGAAGATAAGTAAGTTGCAATAATCCTTCAACAACTTTATCTCTTGTAAAATGGCAATCCACCTTTATGTGTTTTGTTCTCTCATGGAATACAAGATTCGAAGCAATGTGAAGAGCTGATATGTTGTCACAATGTAATGTAACAAGAGTGAGGTTAGATAAACCAAGCTCGGTAAGGTTAGATGCAGCTTGAGCCATGTTTTTATATTCAGCCTCTGAAGAAGATTTAGAAGTGGTTCCTTGCCTTTTGGATTTCCAATTGATTGGTGAACCACCAAGAAGAAGTACATAACATGTAACATATCTCTTTGAATTGGGACAAGCAGCCCAATCTGAGTCACTATAGGCTTGTAAGGTAAGTTGTGCTGAAGCTTTGAGTAAAATACCCTGACCAGCAGTTCTGTTAACATAATGTAAAGTATGAACACATGCCTTGTAATGAGGAACTAACCCTTGGAGCATGCATGAATTGACCCGGGCTTGGAACAGCAAAAGCAAGGTCAGACCTTGTGTGAGTTAAGAAGTTTAATTTACCAACTAAACTTCTATAGGCAGCAGAATCTGAATAGAATTCACCATCATCAATAAGTAACTTATCATGAGCAGGAAGTGTGGTAGAAGTTTTCTTAGTGAAAGTTAAGCCACTATCTTGTAGGAGTCCTTTAGTAAACTTGTGCTGAGAAAGAATGAAACCCTCAGCTGTTGAAGTGACTTCGATACCTAGGAAGAAATTTAACTTGCCTAAATCCTTTATGCTGAATGTGTGATGCAGATATGCTTTGATTGAATCAATAGTAGATAAATTGGTGCATGTGATGACTATATCATCAACATACACAACAAGAATAGTGAGATCTTCATAATCTCTTTTAAGAAATAAGGAATAATCATTCCTAGATTATGTGAATCCTTGTGAAATCAAAGCTGAATTGAGCTTTTCAAACCATTGTCTGCTTGCTTGCTTTAAATCATATAGAGACTTCCTCAAACTGCACACATGATTATCTGGGTTTAGCAAACCAGCTGGCATATGCATGTAAACTTCTTCATGAATATCACCATGCAAGAAGGCATTATTAATGTCTAATTGATACAAGTCCCATCCTATGCTTGCTGCCAATGCTAGAATACTTCTTATTGTTGGCATTTTTACAACTGTAGAGAAGGTTTCTTGAAAGTTTATCCCATATTTTTGGGTGAAACCTTTGGCAACAAGTCTTGCCTTATATCACTCTATAGAACCATCTGCTTTTCTCTTGATTTTATACACCCATTTACAGCCAATGGATTTCTTTCCAGAAGGAAGGGGAACAATATCCCAGGTGGTGTTGTCATTTAAAGCTGAAATCTCCTTTTTCATGGTTTCAATCCATAAATGATCCTCTGCTGCTTTAAAATAACTTCAGAATAACTTGTAGGTTCTAGTTGATGCATGAGAGAAGCTATGAAAACTCTTGACGGATCTGGAAGCTTGTTAAAATGAAGCAAGGTTGCACCAATGATCTTGTATGACATTAGAATATACATAGTCTTTCAAGTGATGAGTAGGTTGCTGTTTCTAGTGGATTTTCTTATGACAGGTGAACTTCAAGGAATAGGAACAATATGGGTAGAAAGTTTAGAAGAAACAGTTGGAGAGGTGGAAGAAGTGAGAAAATAAGGTACATGGATTGAAGCAGGATCACTTAAATCAGTTACAGCATGAAGTTATATCTGTTTAGGATATAATTGAGACAAAGGAGTTTTTGTGATGGAAGGATGATGAAAAGGGAAGTGTTTTTCAAAAAAGACTACATCTCTGGAGATAGTAATCTTGTGTGTTATAAGATCAAGTAACTTATAAGCTTTTTGTGCATAAGGATAGCCAAGGAAAGTACAAGAATTGGCTTTGGGATCTAGCTTAGTTATGTTAACAGAAGAAGTGTTTGCATAACATAGATAACAAAAAATCCTAAGATAATCAAGATTAGGCTTGTAATGAAACAATTTCTCAAATGGTGTGATGTTGTGAATGCTTCTAAGAGGTATTCCAAATTAGTAGCTGTTAAAATAGAATCTCCCCAATACTTGGATGGATCTCTTGATTGAAGAAGGATAGCTCTTGTTGTTTGAAGCAAGTGTCTATGCTTGCGTTCCACAACACCATTTTGATGTGGCGTTCCACTGCAACTCTTCTGATTTTCAATACCCTTCACAGTAAAAAGTTGCTTAATTTCCCCTTCAATAAGGTCTGGAGCATTATCTGTCCTTACAACGTGAACTTGAACATGAAAATGAGTGCTCACAAAGTTTAAGACCTGAGTCATCAAAGCAACAAAATCATCAGTTTTACTTTTCATCAAATGTGTCCAAGTAACTCTTGTGAAATAATCTACAATAGTAAGAAACATGTTATGTCCTGAGTAAGTACAAGTCTTGTAGGGACCCCATACATCCACATGGAACAATTGAAAAGCAAAAGTAAACTTGATACAATTGATAGGAAATGATCTTCTAGGTTGCTTAGCTAATGGATACATTTGACAAATTTTCTCAACTAACAGCCTTGTACATCAACAAAATCATATGCAGGCATTTGATCTTATTGAATTAGGTATGTCCTAATCTAAAATGCCAGAGTTTAGCATTCTCTATGGCAGTGAAACATGTACTTATTGAAGAAAAAGGAACATGCATAGTAGTACTAGAAATAGGAGCAGGAGTTGAGAAAACATCTGCACTCAATTTGTATAAACCATGCTCTAGATCACCAAGAACCATGGATTGGCTCATCAAAGGGCCCTGAATCAAACACTTATTGTGAGTAAATTTAATTGTATAAGAATCATCTTGACAAATTTTGGGAATAGAAATAAGATTGAAATGAAAATAGGAACATGCAGAACATTTCTAAGTTCCAAATGTTGTCCTCATTTCACATTACCATCATGCTTTACTTGAACCTTACTGCCATCAGGAATAGTTATAAAGTAATTTTTTCTTGTTACTTCATAAAAATTTGTGAATAAACTCAAGTTAGAACACATATGATTAGTGGCTCCACTGTCAATGATCCAATTATGCTCTAAGCTAGAATTTAGGCAGGAAATACCTGCTATTTGAGCACTTGTAACTAGACCAAGTGAGTTAGAACCTCTAGAACGGCCTCCAGCTTACTGCTCATTATGGTCTGAAACTGTGTGATTATTAAGCACATCCATGAGCCTAAAATATTGTTCTTTAGTTAGTGAACCTTGAACCATATCATCATGTTCATTGTCATTCTGAGCCACTGCTGTAATCTTTTTTCCTTTTGCATACTTATGGTTTGGTGGATAACCATGAATCTTCCAGCATATGTCCATAGAATGCTCTGACATCTTGCAATGCTCACAATAGAACATAGAATGCCTTTTATTGCCAGAAACAACTCTTCCTGAGTTGTAGCTTGTGTTTCCAGTGTTAAATGTCACTTTTGGAGCATATTGTTGTTGTTGGTAAGAAGTCTTCTGATCAAACTTCTTGGATGTGAAAGCAACAACTTCATTGTTGTTTTTGTCAAAATCTGCAACACCTCTGCGATTTTCTTCTTGACAAAGAAGCCTGTATGCTTGAGTAATATTTGGTAGTGGTTGCATCATAACTCATAAGTATGATGCTCTTAACTAAGCTATACTTAGAACTTGCCTTCATTAGAAAATGAAGAAGCCTAATGTTTTGTTGGGATTTCAGTACCTGCTTAGTTAAAGTACAATTATAGCCACTGCGCACACAAGCTGAAATAGGATCAAGTCCATTAATCATGTCCCAAAGAGACTTGATTCTGGTAAAAAATTCTGAAATATTATCATCTTCTTCTTGAGCTATGTCACATAATTGTTGTTGTAAACTATACAACTCAGTTTCATAATATCTTCCAAATCTTTCTTCAAGATTAAGCCATATTTCTCTGGCAGTTTTGTATTAGCAATTGTTTGATCCAGATAAGCTAAAAACCAGGATATGCGCATTTGGTCCGAATCTTCAATAAATTTGAATTTCCAGTAGGCTTAGATAAGGATCCATCAACAAATCCCAGTTTATTTCTAGTTGATAAGGCTATAATCATAGATCTTTTCCAGTCGGCAAATCCGGTTCCATAAAACAAAATTGGAACTAATTTTGCAGTATTAAGATCAGAAGACACTAGTGGAAAAAACCTTATATGTCACATACAAACTGATCCGGTTCTTCCGAAACCGGATCAGTAAATCCAATATTTTTTTTGGCGCAAATTTTGGGCTAATAAACTGATAAACTGATCCGGTTCACCTCTGAACCGCATCAGTTTATTAGCCAAAAATCGCAAGGCCCAGTCCTGCTGGCCCAACGTTCCCCATAGCCCACGCACAAGGCCCAGTCCTCTCACCCTATTCGCTCATCCCTCATCCGGTCATCCCTAATACTAACCCTAACATTCTCTCACCCTCTATCCATCTCTCCTCATCCCTCATTTCTTCCCTATTCGCTCCACAACGAAGACCACCATCAACAACACCACCATCACCACAACCCTCCTCCCTCCTTTCTCTTCCCTATTCGCTCCACAACGACGAACAATGCGCACATCACTTCTCCCTACCTCCGCCATCACCATGGGTCGTATGCACAGTGGCGGGTAAGTTCATCTCTTCATTTTCTCTCTCCTCTTTCCTTCAATTTTTACCCCTTTAATGGCGGTTTCTAAATGTACCATCTTTTTTTCAGTAAGGGTATATCTTCCTTTGCTATACCATACAAACGCAGTCCTCCTACTTGGCTCAAGATTTCTTCACAAGATGTTAGCTTTCTCTATCCTCTCTTTAATGGGTGTTTTGAGAAATGATTGGAAATTGAAGATTTGATTGATTTTTGCATTACCTATTTTAGCAATGCGATGGCGGGGTTGAATGTTGATGATGATAACAGGGTGGTTGAAGTTTGTTGGGATGGAACTAATGGGAGGTATCTATTTCTGACTTGAATTTTTTTGAATGATGAGTTGGGAAGAAACTTTTAGATGTTCTTGTTATTTTGGTATTTGGTTCTTGTTGTTATTGTTGTTGGTAAAGAAGTGGTGATCATTACATTAGGCATGAATTATGATGTAGTTGAGCATTGTGTAGTCTGTTATGTACTTGATCAAGTTTATATGTAGTTTTCATATTGTTATATTATGCAATGTTTTGATGTAGTAGTATGACTGTTAAAAAAAACGGGTTTGTTTTGTATTATGTTGTTTTCATTGTATTTATCAAGTTATTAGTCGTGAAACGGAAGTTATATGAATACTAGATTGGATATGTTTGAGGATGTTGATTGCGGTCGGACTTGTTGATTGCTAGAAACGACTAGATGATTCTATTTAGATGTTGAATTGGTTGAGTGAGTGAATGCATATGTTGTCCATTAGTTTTCGAATGTTGTTATGGTTCTTTAATTGCAATTTTTTGCCATAATATCATGATGATGAACTTTCTTTGTTAAAATGTTCTTGTAACTAATGAAATTTGAAGTTCCACTTAGAGAGTTTTAGGCATTTTTCTTCCCATATTATGTTCCTACTCATTGTACCAAACAATATGTAACGTCAATGGTTTCTTGTTTCCATTCTCAGTCATTAAAAATCCCATACCAAACACACTCTTAGCTAGAATGGGATGTGAACAGACTAGACTATGCTTGTTGCTTAAACTTATACTATATTGAGTTATTTTTGTATGTGTTGAGCTTGAGGTTGGTAATCTCATTTTTTTGTCTTGCTTGCTGCCTATCTTATGGTTAGGTCTTGCTCCTGAAATTCCCGAGGATCTCTACCACCTTATCAAGAAGGTTGTGGCTATTCGTAAGCATTTGGAGAGGAACAGAAAGGACAAAGACTCCAAGTTTAGGTAAACCCTAACCCTAATATTAACACGCTTTTCGATTCTTTGTTCCCGACTTATTTTAATTTCAGTTGATATATTTGATTTAATTGCATCGTGGTGTGCTGGTGATTGAATTCGTCATTGATCTCATTTTGGCGTTATTTGGATCGATCTCTTTTCAGTTGTATCTGATTTTGTTGTTAGTAATTCAAGTATTTTTTTCTTATTTTTTGTTTAAAGTTGCGCGAAAGTAATTAATATGTTATGGTTAGTTCAGTTCATTCTATCATATGAGGATGTCTTTCTTCAGGTTGACATCTTTCTTCCATATGAGGACGTCCTCAACTATGAAAGTTTCGTTGTTCGGATTAGTGAGGATGAAATTCCAAACTTAGATGAAAATTCTAAGGGTATATTCTTACTGTGCCTTGGTGTTTCAGTAAGTTTTCTCATCTGTGCAGTATTGTATTTCGATTTATCAGATTTCACTATTACTTGTAGGGATATAATGAGACAGACGTAGACTTTAAATTTGCTAATGTCCAAAGAATTTGGCATAGGTTCTTATATCGTGATTCTGGCTTGCATGAGGCTCAGAGGCACAAGTCTACTTTCGGTCATGTCCATGATTGGGCTAAAGAGATGCAAACTACAAGAGCAAAGAAAAAACGTTGTATGTTCCTATAATTTCAGTAGTTGTCAAGATTGTACTATTATATATCTCTGCTACTTTTTAATAATTGTAGACTTTTGTTGAAACCTTGTGTTCTTATCAGCTCTTAATATTTGCATTTTTAATGTTTGTCTGCTATATGTTGTGGCATTCATGCAGAGTCAGATACACAGATCTTTCTGTATTGTTTCATTATGGAAAATTGGGGTAAGCACAAATCTAGAGTAGGTTCTTACTGGGAGTTGTTCACGTTTTTGAGATTAGTACTGAATAAAATTGAGCATGAATATGCTATACCTTTGGACTTTGAAAGAGGAGCTTAAGGATGTCTTTTTAACCATTACTCTGTCACAACTAACCTTTGTTGCTAATTTGGCTATGAAATTACTAAAGCAGGCATAATTTTCACATCTGTTCTTTGTAATCAATATATATGACAACATTGCTTCTTTCTGTTGAAGCTGCCATACAATGTTTAAAGAGGAAAAGGTTATACGAACAGCAAGTGGAGCAGGTTGGGAATTTTCAACTACGAAATCAGGTTAGTGCTTGACTATTATCTTTAAGCATTATCAGTTAAATTTGTGTATGCCTTTCTGCACTGCTTCAGATACTACTCTTCATTGGACTTAAATTGCATATATATGTGCATGCGATATTGCTTCTATGTTATAAAAAAGTCCATAATTTTGTATTTATCTGCTGCTTGCAGATCATAATGCTTGATTTAGCAAAAGAAACGAGACAGTTGCTGCATTGAGATCTGGTGCTAGTGTTATGAAGGCAATGCAGAAAGCAATGTAAGTGCTGGCTTCCTACTATTTGTGTTCTATTCCTGCAAGTGTTAATTATATCATGTACTCAACAGGAGATGTGATCCCAATGATACATCTATTCCATCTTCCCTGAGAAAATAAGGGATGCAAACATGAAGTTAATATGATTGTGGACAATTGTCCCGTGTAAGGTCATCAGAAGTGAGAGCTTTGACTTTCCAACTACCCCATTTGATATGAGCGTATTGTGTTCAGAAGTATCAATCCTGGAGGTTTCATTCACTTGACTTTAAGTCTGCATTTCATCAGGTCTTATTTAGCCTCCACTATAGAGGTCTAGGCTTGTCTAGCCTTAGTCCGAGCTGCATTTTTGGAACTACCCCAATCTCTAATCTTGTCCTGCATTTTTTTTTTATGAAATATAATTATGATGACTGGTTGGTGATATAAATTCTATTATGGAATGGCTTGATAACCTCATTGTGTGGAATCCTTTTTCTCTTTCCCTTTAATGACATAAATTCCAAATTTGACATTAGGTGATGAAAGTCACAACTACTCTTATACTTCGTGTTTCCTTTGCTGAGTTTAATGTAATGAAACTGATCACAGATGCTGCCTTGGGATAACATGCCTTTTATGAGGCAGCAAGAGGTGTATTGCTGCATGCCTTCTGTTGCGAATATCTTCATAGCGCTGCAAAGGAGGTATATCCTAGATTAGGGTATTGTACAAACTGGCGAAATGGGTGAATCGTATCTGCTGAATCCCAACTACTCTTCATCTGGTTCTAAAGCTCTGTGGTGGAATTATTGAGCCTTCTCTAATGGCCCTGACTAGAAAGTTCAACCTAGACAAGATGATCTGCAGGAAGGAAATGTGGCCACAACAACCATGATGGAAAGTAGGAATGTATAGTACAAACAGAGATCTTCTATCTTTGATTTTCTTTTAAAATATTCAGCTTAAACAGTTGGAATGTATTTAAATAGTGTCTTCAACGAATTAAGTAACTTCATGTCTTCAAATCTGCAACACATGGCCTGATTTTTTTTTTATTCAAGTCAAGACCTAACTGATCCGGTCACACCAAAACAACCGGATCAGTTAGTTTGGCCATCAATTTTTTTTATTAAATGTATACTTAATTGGTCTGGTTATACCCAAAAACCGGATCAGTTAGTTACCGATTTTCAGGTATAACTACCTTACCCGCTCCGGTCCATTTCCGCATCAGTAAGGCCCGTTTTGACCGGAGCGGATGAGGTTTCTTCCACTAGTGAGAACTTAAGAAATATGCACTACTAAGATCATGCGTGATATCAATATTTGATTGAGTATCATTTTTACTCGAATTTTGATTTCTAGGCATTGTATTAATGAGATGATTAATGATTGATGATTGATGAAAAATTTCAGAAAGAATTTGAAGATATGATCATGTTAATCACAAAAGAATAATCTGGAGAAAATTTGTGCCAAAAATTGCAGATATCAAAGAAAATGATCAAACCTCGAATCTTCAACATGCAGATGAGAAATCAGAAAATATTTTGCAGAATTATTGATGATCCAGATGTTGTTGCTCGGTACCATGATGAAATTCATGATCTATCACTTTAGATCATTAACATTCTAAGATTTAATTCAAGGAATATGAAACAGAAGAATGTAAAATGTGTTTCATTATTTTGTTCTTGATAGAATCTCACAATCTCAGAAGAGAGAATTTTGTAAAATGAAATCTTAGCTACAACTTTTACAACCATAGCTATATATATTACAGAGAAAGAAGGGAAGCTGAGATCAGCAGCTTTTGGTAAGAATAACTAATTCCAGCTGAGCTGGACTAGTTAGTTACAACAGAAAAAGCTGAGCTGTCTTTTTCCTTGAGTGAGATACTTCTGCTGCTACTTGCTGCTTGGGATTGTCTTGTGTAACAAACTGTGCTTGTTGCTTGGGCTTGGACTGGACACCAGCAGAACCGGTAACTTCAACAGAGACATTCAATCAGCTCACACATCTATAGAGACGAAGTAATCACATGTAAGCCCAAGCAAAAATACCCACCAGTAGCATGTTGTGTTAAGGACGACATGTCTCCAACAAGGCGCTTGCTGATGCCCATATTTGAAAGTTTGGCGCACAGAATTTTCTCCTTGATTATCAAAACATTCTGAGGCTTCAGATCTTGATGTATAAAGCCGAGTTCATGAAGGTGTGCAACCCTGATACAACATCCATGTGAGAAATTTCAGATAGCATAAGTAATAAACATATAACCCAATGAGTGTAGGCGTGTTTTTATTTCGCCTACGCGGTGTGAGCGCGTATTTGATTTGACTACCCCACTGTTAAGGTTTTATTGAAAATTGTTATGAAAGAAGTCGCCAACAATTCTTTTTAGGAAGAATCATAAACCTAATTGGATATAGGAAAATCATAGGGACAAATTATCCAATGTAGATTTCCCTGTCATGACTCCATAGATGGTCAAAGTGAACCAAAGATTGAGTTCGGGGGTGAGGGTACGAATATAGTCATAATGAACCACATTCGCCCAAAGTTGGCCTTTACTAAATATCGATTCATTGCAGAATTTATGCTAGAGAATAATTAAATAATGTTTTATACACCCTAAAAATATTTAGTCTAAATTGGTCCAGGAAACACATAAAAAGACTAACTTTTAGTGACAAGTTATTATGCAATCAATATTACAAGGAACCTAGCAAGTTGTCCAAATTAATCTGATTAATGTTAGCACAGTTCTTTAAGTCTTTGATTAGCAAAAAAAACACGTGGGGTGATAAAAGCAATAAAGCAAGGACAATCATATAATATGCATAGAATGATCATGCAGACTTATAATATACAAAGGCATGAATAATAATGAAATAAAATAAAAGAAAATATAGAAAAAGGGTTAGAATATACAGTATAGCGATTTTAAACCAAAGGTCTACATCATGAAACAAATGATTAATAACTTCAATATAAAAATAATTGATTCAAGGATCCTCAGGTATTATACCTATGCGGCTTAGATTAAGGAGCGCAACGATCTTTAGGCGGAGCAATCGTGGAACCAAGAACGCAATGTGAAAGTATTGATTGATTGAAAGTATTCGAGTGTTTGAAGTATTTGAGTGTTTTCGCAGTATTTCGGAGTAGTCGAGAGAATTTATGTGCGTGAAATCATAATATGAAAAGCCGTCCGTAATTCGGGAAAATACGGGTATTATAGGAAAAGCAGGCTTGCGCTCCACGCAAGCCTTGCGCTCCACGCAAGCCTTGCGCTAGGCGTAAGCCTACATGGCAGGCGCAATGCCACGCGTCAGGCGCACATTGGTGTGCCTGACACAGCCAGCCCAATCAAGTTTAGGCACGTGTAAACGCGTTTTTGAAAAGATAGAAAAGAAAGTTGCGTCTCACACAGGACTTGCGTCTGACGCAGGACTCTGTGTGAGTCACAAAATCTACGTGTCAGGCGCTCATTGGCTCACCTGACGCGTTCTGGCCCATGTGCTGGACGCACGTGGCCCGCTGAGTGCAGCCCCCACGTCCGGCGCATATTCGGGAATATTCGAGCATATTCCTTTGCGCGTCTTTCGAAGATACTTTTCTATCCCTAAACTCCCAGAGATGGAATTTTACGGATCAAAAATCTGATTTTTGATTGAAGATAATGAAAATGATTATGAAAAACAGTTATTAAAATAATTAATATTTGATTGGGCTTTTAAAATGAATTTAGAACATTTTATGGGCTTGAAATACAATTAATTATCATGAACAATTAATTGGGCTTTAGAATATCATTTCGAAACCATTTTAGAATGGTTCTTTAGATTGCTCCTCCGTTGGGTCGCGCCAACTAATGTCGCGGTATGTTTCATCATTAGATCCTTAAATGGGGAGACACGATTATGTGTCTACAGAAGCCCCCACATTGACTGAGGTTCAGGAAACCGATAGTCAAAGTATACGGTGTCGGGACGGAGAACGATTCTAAACGCTCTGCAGTGTAGAACTGATCTATAACCGCCGGTCTCTGCAAAACAAAGTTAGTATGCAGGACAATAACTACAAGCAATCTAATTTCCTGTAGGGAAAGATGTTAGCAGATAGGTGCACACAACTCACATAAGCACATAGTGATGCAGTAATGTAAACTTCGACTCTCTAAGGATGCATGAGACGCTATGCAAGGATTGAGGTTATGCAAAGCTAAAGGGTGACACGTCATGCAAGGTCAGGGTTATGCCTGAGTAAAATGTATGAAATGCAATGCAAGGTCAGGGTTTTGCAAAGCTGCAATGCAAGGTCAGGATTTTGTAAGGCTAGAAGATGTGTAGAATGATAGACTGATTAGAAATGCATTGAATGATTTTCGAAAATCGTTTTTAGTAAATGATTGGGGTCCGTAAACGAGGTCCGCATATAACAACCCTTCGGGAGTTTGATTTGAATTGGAGGAACCACCACTCATAGGAAGCCCCCACTTTGGGTGAGCTTGCCTTGAATTAGGCATTATGAGCCTTGATTGAAATGTAATTGATCTGATATTGGAATGTAGTTGATCTGTCTTGAACATTGAAAGTTTTCACTGGGGATTGTACTGGGGTTTCCTTGTTGGGAAGTTGATATAGGCAAAGTCAAGTATCGCCAGAAACCATGGAATTGTCGGAGAGTCCTTCAGGGAAAAGGAGAGCTTGGATTGAAAAATAAAAAGGTTGAAATTTGTGACTTAAATGAATGTAGGTGGGAAAAGGCTTTAACGAGGCTAGGTGCAGACTCGAGTCTATGTCGGGATCTAGAAAGAGATTATGCTCCTAAATTCTAGAAAGTTAAATTATTATACCATGACTAATTTATTTTATTGAAGCGGTCGTACCTCGAGATGAGGATTCCTACGTATCCTTGCGGAATCAGACCATTCGTAGTTCTGGATCTGATTTCTTTTTTTTATTATCATTTTTTTTTGTGCCCTATCTATTGCCTAGGCTGCCCTTTCGGGTTTTCAACCTAGCGGGCTTGGACATACCTTGGAGAAGGAGTTAGGATTGATGAAAGGATTATGAATTTGGATTATATGGATTAAAGATTTGATGAATCGTTTGAATAAGGGGTAGAACTTGTGTGCAAGCCCCCTAACTTGACTTTTTATTTGCCTTTGGCTCTTTCTTTTTTCTTTTTGTCATGTGCGTTTTTGCTTTTTTCATTTTTTTTGCACTTTGATTTTTTTTCACTATTGATTTTTTTGTAGTGAGGCTTGCACATAAGTTTGGTTTAGGGTAGTGGAAGGCTTGAAGGTTATTTGTGGAGCTTTAATTTTGAAAGGTTATTTGGTTAATGGAGATGATGATT
Source organism: Beta corolliflora (assembly GCA_947648045.1). Taxonomy (NCBI): domain Eukaryota; kingdom Viridiplantae; phylum Streptophyta; class Magnoliopsida; order Caryophyllales; family Amaranthaceae; genus Beta; species Beta corolliflora. The sequence continues at coordinate 1,378,893 of CANSZD010003585.1, forward strand.
TAAAGGATTTTTGATTGGATTGCATGGATGGCTTATGGAAGGTAAGAGAAGGGAAGGGGGAATAACTCCTGATCCAAAGTATGTTCTCTTTTTTTATTTTTCTCTTTTTTTTTTTTTTTCAGATCTCCTTTTATTATTGTTAGTCAAGTTCATTTAGGTGATTTGAGTTTCATCATTGAATTAGAAGCATAGATAAAAATGATGAAAGGCCAATGAAAATGAAAATGCAATTATTTTATTAATCAGAAATAAATAGTACAAGGCTTATTTGAAATAAAAACCTAAATGACATGGACTCGACCAGAAGGGAAATGAAGGAGCTAGGGGAGGGACTCTTCGACTCAACCTAGAAAACTAGCGTTAAATGACTAAGCCCCGGCGTTGTTTAGGTTCTACCCAAGGGGTTGCTGTTGTTGTTGACTTTTACTGCAGGTGGAATTGGTAATCTACCGTCTTCAACCATATCCTGCAGGTGATTCTTTAAGGTCCAACACGCAGATGTTGGGTGTCCATTCCCTTGGTGGCACTTGCAGTAAGCATTAGGATCCCACCTCTTGGATCTATTCTCGAGAGCAGGATCCGGAGTAGGGCCAATAGGCTGAAGTGCCCCCTTGCATGAAGTCTAGTGAAGGCTTCTTCTAAGGACATGCCTAAAGGTGCGAATGTTCTTTGAGGCTTTTGATAGCCTCTTTTTTCAGCAGCTATGGCATTGACCTCATTGCTTTTGGAGCTAGAAGGGCCATTGTTACTCTTCTTGAAAGAGTTATTGTTATTGTTGGAACCCTTGTTCTTGTTGGCCTGTATTTCTTCTTCAATCAGTAGGCCTACCTTATAGAGCTTCGTGAAAGACTCTATAGGTTGGAACTTGATATGATCCCCATAATTCGGCTGCAGGTTGCGGATCACCAGTCAGACTTGATCCTCCTGGGATGGCCTGTTAATCATTTGTGCTGCTTTATTCCTCCATCTGTTAAGGAAGGTGACGAAGTCTTCGTTGGAGTTTTGTTTGGTTAACTCCAACTCACGAAGGCCAATGGGAAGCTGAGTGTTGTAGATGTATTGTTTGTGGAACTCTTCTCTGATATAGTCCTAGTCATTTAGCTTGGCCTTATTCAGTGATCTGAACCACTTGGATGGATGTGCATCCAAGGTTAAAGGAAAGACATAAGCAAACAGGTCCTTGCTCATGCCCTTGAGAGCCATAGAGATGGAAAATGCTCTCAAGTGGTCATCTGGGTCTTCGACCCCCTTGAATTTTGGGAGGTCACCCAAGGTTACCTTTTTAGGGAGTTTGTCCCTCAGTTCAGGATCAATGATGTCATGGCTATGAGCCTAACCCTCGAGCGCAGGAATTGACTGGATCAATTGCTCGAGTTTTTCAAACCTTAGTTCTGTGTTGGTTTTGATTGGTGGTGGAGTGCCGCCTTGCTCGTCTTCCTCAGTGAGCTTCTCCCTTAGTGCCTTGATCTCTTTGTCTTGTTCCTCAAGACGAAAGTTCATCATTGTGAGTTGAGCCATAATAGCACTAAGTTGTTCATTAGTATCCCCCATTTTGGATGATGATTCAGAAGAGTCGGAGGATTCGTCTGAAAAGGTGAGGATGCGCTTGACGAGTCTAGGAGTAGGTTGACCTTGTTGCCTCTCTGTTGGATGTTCCCAAGTGATAATCTCACGACCTGTCCTGAACAGAAATCGAATGGACCTCGTAAACTTTAAGAAATGACGCTTTCGAAATGAGAAACGAAGATGAGAAATGGAGATGAGAAATGGGAAATGGAAGTGGAAATGGAAATGAAAATGGGAAATGAAAGTGGAAAGAGACTTTGGAATGGAAATGGTTATGGGTTTTGGACTAGTATAGACTTAACCATGATGGAGACATGGGCCTAACTATATGCAAATGCAGACATGGACTGGACTGGACTGTGCAAGCAGACTGGATTGGGTTTTGGTGATGATATGAGAGACTAGACTTTGAACTTATGGGTGAGCAAGTAGGCTAGACTTTATGGAAGGCTGGACAATAAGGGAGACTAGACTTTTAACTTAAGGCAAGCAGGCTAGACACCTAGACTTTGAACTTACGGGTGAGCAAGCAAGCTAGACAACTAGACTTTGAAACTTACATTAAACTAAGCAGGCTAGACTCAAAAATTGCCTATGGACTTAAGGAATGCTAGACTTTGCACTTACGGGTGGGCAAGCAGGCTAGATACAAAGGAAGGCTGGACAAAAACAGAGACTATACTCTTAACTTAAGCCAAGCAGGCTAGGCAACTAGACTTTGAACTTACGGGTGAGCAAGCAGGCTAGACAACTAACTTCGAAACTTACATTAAACTAAGCAGGCTAGACTCAAAAATTGCCTATGGACTTAAGGAATGCTAGACCTTGAACTTACGGGTGAGCAAGCGGGCTAGACACAAAAATTGCCTATGGAATTAGGGAATGCTAGACCTTGAACTTACGGGTGAGCAAGCAGGCTAGACACAACAATTGTCTATAGACTTAAGGAATGCTAAACCTTGAACTTACGGGGGAGCAAGCAGGCTAGACAACTAAAGGAATTTGGGCTATTTGACTTGACCAGGGCCTACATGGAGATGCAAACTAGACCTAGGTTATGAATTGGGCCTAAATGGACCTAAGATTTGGATTGGACTAGACTTAGACTTAGATTGGAATTGATTAAGGATAAACTTGGACTAGACTTCACATAAAGATGCAGATGGGCCTAGATTTTGAAATGAACTAGACTTATATGGGCCTAAGATCGACTCAATGCTAGCGGGTCTAATGTGAATGCATGGACTCGAATTAGATGGACCCTATATGAATGCAAAATGGACTCTAATGCATATGGGCCTAGAATGAATGCAAGTGAATTGGGTCGATTGGATTGAATTGGATTGGATTGAATGAAGGTGTTTGGAATGGGCTTAGAATTTTCGAAATTCATTTTTGAAAGGAACCCCTTTGTTTTATCTTTTGTTAGGAATAGATGATGGATTAATCTTGAAAAAAATATTTTTTTTTTTTGAAATATCGCAGTATGATGATGATTAGTAAATGTTTTTGAAAAAGAGTAGAATAGAAGATTGTGTAGGATTGATTTTTAAAAAAATGTAAGTTTTTAAAATTGATGAATATGGTAAGGTAAGATTGACAGGGATAGCAGGGATGAAATGGGAGGAGGTAGACATGCATGATGACTCTAACTCTACAATGACCACTTTAGATGCGCTTTTTTAGGACTGACTTTAGCTTGCGTGAAAAGACTGATTTTTTTTTCAATTAGGTGGGACTCCTAAAATGAACATTTTTTACGTGAGTGAAGACCGACTAACATAGGACTGAACATAGGATCGGCCACTACGAAAACTAAATCAACGAAAACCATGTGATGCACGGACTGCGCGCCACGCAGCATCGCTGCGCGCGGCGCACAGTCGTGCGTCTGGCGCGGGAGTGGTGCGCCAGGCGCAACTTATTGCGCTTGGCGCACTACTCCCCGACATGTTTTTCGGGGATTTAGTCGATGTTTTGGCGAATTGACGAACTTTTGTTTGTTATTTAGACGCGATTTTTAGGAACGACGCATAATGATGACAAATTGACAGATAATAACAGGCAAAAATTGCAATCACAGGCAAATGTCATATAACATGGATGCAAAAGTTACAACCTAAAGTGCAGTTCTATGTTTGAAACTCAGGTTTAGGTTCAATCTGAAAGGGTCCATGACTAAGAGATTGATCCCACGCTTCGTACCCCTGCTTAAAGAGGTGGCCACGTGTAAGACGCACTCCAGTCTCAAGTCAGGAACAAGAGAACAATGCCATGGTTGGGTAGGTTTGCTTATGACTTAGATCCAACACTATCGCTCAGGAAGCTTTTTGGAAGGACAAAGCGCAAACCCCCCGGGGGTGACCTCACACATAGAACATGTGCTAATGAGGCAAGGTAGATTGTCCTCATGGTGGCTGAACAGTAGTCATGCATATGCAAAACTGTATATTATTCAAAGGCATAAAAATAAGAATGAATCATACTTTTCAAGTTTCACCCACTCATTTTAAAAAATTTAATTTTTTTAAAATCTTCCCCAGTGAAGTCACTAAATTGTAGGCGTGTTTTTATTTCGCCTACGCGGTGTGATCGCGTATTTGATTTGACTACCCCACTGTTAAGGTTTTATTGAAAATTGTTATGATAGAAGTCGCCAACAATTCTTTTTAGGAAGAATCATAAACCTAATTGGATATTGGAAAATCATAGGGACAAATTATCCAATGTAGATTTCCCTGTCATGACTCCATAGATGGTCAAAGTGAACCAAAGATTAAGTTCGGGGGTGAGGGTACGAATATAGTCATAATGAACCACATTCGCCCAAAGTTGGCCTTTACTAAATATCGATTCATTGCAGAATTTATGCTAGAGAATAATCAAATAATGTTTTATACACCCTAAAAATATTTAGTCTAAATTGGTCCAGGAAACACATAAAAAGACTAACTTTTAGTGACAAGTTATTATGCAATCAATATTACAAGGAACCTAGCAAGTTGTCCAAATTAATCTGATTAATGTTAGAACAGTTCTTTAAGTCTTTAATTAGTAAAAAAACATGTGGGGTGATAAAAGCAATAAAGCAAGGACAATCATATAATATGCATAGAATGATCAGGCAGACTTATAATATACAAAGGCATGAATAATAATGAAATAAAATAAAAGAAAATATAGAAAAAGGGTTAGAATATACAGTATAGCGATTTTATACCAAAGGTCTACATCATGAAACAAATGATTAATAACTTCAATATAAAAATAATTGATTCAAGGATCCTCAGGTATTATACCTATGCGGCTTAGATTGAGGAGCGCAACGATCTTTAGGCGGAGCAATCGTGGAACCAAGAACGCAGTGTGAAAGTATTGATTGATTGAAAGTATTCGAGTGTTTAAAGTATTTGAGTGTTTTCGAAGTATTTCGGAGTAGTCGAGAGAATTTATGTGCGTGAAATCATAATATGAAAAGCCGTCCGTAATTCGGGAAAATACGGGTATTTATAGGAAAAGCAGGCTTGCGTTCCACGCAAGCCTTGCGCTAAGCGCAAGCCTACGTGGCAGGCGCAATACCACGCGTCAGGCGCAATACCACACGTCAGGCGCACATTGGTGTGCCTGACGCAGCCAGCCCAATCAAGTTTAGGCACGTGTAAACGCGTTTTTGAAAAAATAGAAAAGAAAGTTGCGTCTCACACAGGACTTGCGTCTAACGCAAGACTCTGTGTGAGTCACAAAATCTACGTGTCAGGCGCTCATTGGCTCGCCTGACGCGTTCTGGCCCATGTGCTGGACGCACGTGGCGCGCTGAGCGCAGCCCCCGCGTCTGGCGCATATTCGGGAATATTCGAGCATATTCCTTTGCGCGTCTTTCGAAGATACTTTTCTATCCCTAAAATTCCGGAGTTGGAATTTTACGGATCAAAAATCTGATTTTTGATTGAAGATAATGAAAATGATTATGAAAAACATTTATTAAAATAATTAATATTTGATTGGGTTTTTAAAATGAATTTAAAACATTTTATGGGCTTGAAATACAATTAATTATCATGAAAAATGAATTGGGCTTTAGAATATCATTTAGAAACCATTTTAGAATGGTTCTTTAGATTGCTCCTCCGTTGGGTCGCGCCAACTAATGTCGCGGTATGTTTCATCATTGGATCCTTAAATGGGGAGACACGATTATGTGTCTACAATGAGGCTTTAACAATAGATTCTATCCATGTTTCTGGGACTCTTCATATCACCTCAAGTATCCTTGCTGATACTCAACACGCCAATATGGAGTTACTCAAATAAGACATCATTTGAGTGCCTGAAACTAACACTAGGACATGTACCTACAGTCAGTCCTTGCAGCTGAACGCAAGTAACAATAAAACCTATTATAAGGCCAAGGTGCTGATTGGTAGGAGGTCAACCATACAGAAGCTAGCAAAGAGGAGATAACACTTTTGTTCATTAAGGGTCTCACGAGTCACTAGTTTCTGGATGGAATGTTTTCTAACCAACACAAAATCACACAAAAAGACCATTTTATAAACACAAAATCACGTATAAATCACCAACTAAGTGACATTTGTGAATATTGTAAAATGTCAAAGTGTAACAATTAAAAAAACAAGGATTTTTTAACTAGAATAATACAAACTTTTGGCTATATTCATGAGATAGTATAAAACACATGATTTTATATACATGATTTTTATCTTTTCAAGACACAATTTTATCTATATTCATGAGATAATTGACTAAAATATTCTTAAAACATATCATCTGAAATATTTTATAGAATTAATAAAATCAATATAATTAATTAATTAATTAATATTATTAATTAAAACAAACGGCTAGAAAAAGAGTTTTCATAAACGAGCTCTTATGAAAACCATTTTTAATATATTTTAAAAAATGGGCTTAGGAAAATGTTGGAATCAATTATAAGATTTCTATTTTGAAACCAATTATATGACTGGACACGCGTGCATTTAAGACTAGACATGTGTTTATTTGAAACTAATTATAAGATTTTCAATAATGGGCTTAGGATAACATTTTAAATCATTTTCTATCTTTTGCAATGGCTTTCAAAGTTGACTTTTCGATGTTCACTTTGGCTTGGTTTACTTATAGATATGTTTTCAAAACTAGACTTTAGAAAATGGATTATGTTGAACCCTAGTTTTGATGATGACAAAGGAACAAAGATGCAAACTAAGTATTGGACTAACAAGTTGTTTAAGTGAATGAATTTCAAGGTATCAATGAACAGAACAAAGAGAATACTAAGTCAAGGAAAAAATCAAGTTGGGATTTTGAAGACTAAGTAAATATGTTTCACGATTTGATACTGGAGCAGCATTGGAGCAAGAAGACTAAAGCGAGGCTTTTTGTTTCTAGTTCCATTGTAAAGGAACGAGTAAGAATGGTAAGGAACTATGGCAATTTAAAATGAGAATGAGCGTATGTTCCTTTGTCAGGAACAGACGAACTGTCATTTAACTAATAAGTTAAAGTAAAAGACTATTAATAGGAACTAGACTTAGGATGAAGCATTACAACGGTTTGTTTATGTCTGTTGAGTAATTTATGCCTAGAATCTAGGTAACCGTTTTATTTAAGGAAAAATCTGATTTTAAGGAAAATCTTTTTAAGGAAAAGATTTTATTTTTATAAAAGATAAATATCCTTTTCGGTTTTAATGGAAAATATTTTAAAGATAATATTTTTGGTAAAAGAATTTTATTTTGGGTTTAATAATTAAAATGTTTTTTATTAAATCAAATTTTCGAATAATGCTTTAAGTGGTTGCTAAAATTAAGGGAGCAGTAACATAATTATCTCCCACGTTTAACAGTGATCATGGAGATCATGGCTTGAATGAGGAACGTGTTCCTCCGGGTAAGGAACATCATGGGATAATACTTTTACCACTAACACATGTTTTAATCCCACGTTCGAAGTTATTACCACTATAAATACAAAAATGTCTAATTAAGTTCCAAAGTGCGTCTGACCAAGTGAATTAGTGAGTTTAACTAAGTAAAGTGTCAGTTCCTTCATTCTCTCATAAAAGCCATTTGTTCTTTTCCTTCTTACTCTAATTCCTCTAAGTTTATTTGATCTATTGTATTTTGGGGTAAGGGGACTTTGAGTGAAGTTCTGTAAGAGAGAAGCTTTGAGTGAAGCGAGTTAAAGTGAGAAAACTTCAAGTGAAGTTGAGAGGAACAACTGTTAAGGGAACAATTGTTCAGGAACTTGAGTTTAGGAACTCAAGGTGTGGCCCGTGAGTAGAATTAGGTTGTAACAAAGTTGTTTGGCCTAATTAGTGAAAGAGTTGAGTTTAAAATCCCTAGTGGTCGAGGTTGTTTCTTTTAGTTAGGCCCAAGAAGTTTTTCCTCGTAAAAATCCCTTGTGTTCCTTTAGCTTGTTTATTTGTTTATGTTTAAAATTTCGTAAAAAGTTACATTTATTTCTACACATACAATTCACCCCCCTCTTGTATTGTTCCTAGTGAAATAACAATTGGTATCAGAGCAAGAACTCACGAAAGATAGAAAACCCTATTGAGAAAAAGATCCAAGGAACAATGAATACCACCGAGAAACTTGAGGAAGGTTACTCTACGCAAAGGTCTCCCATGTTCAATGGGAAGTTCTATTCCTACTGGAAGAACATAATGGAGATATTCATCAAGGCCGAAAACTACCAGGTATGGAGAGTCATTGAAGTTGGTGATTTTGAGGTCACAACTACTAATGACAAAAATGAGGTAATTCCTAAACCCTTCTCTAAATATGACAAAGCTGATTTCGAAAAAATGGAAGTAAATGCAATGGTTGTTAAACTGTTGCATTGTGGACTTGGACCCTATGAACATAATAGGATCATGGGATGCAAATCTGCAAAGCAAATATGGGATTTACTAGAAGTAACCCATGAAGGGACTAATAAAGTCAAGAGATCTAAAATTGATTTACTAATGAATCAATATGAACTGTTCTCCATGAAGACTAAAGAAAGCATACAAGAGATGTTTACTCGTTTTACTAACATTATTAATGAGTTAGCTTCTCTTGGTAAGTTTATTTCATCAGAGGAACAGGTTCGAAAAGTTCTTAGGAGTCTTCCTAATGATAGATGGATGGCTAAGGTCACTGCTTTACAAGAAACAAAAGACTTCACTAAGTTCAACTTGGAACAGCTTGCTGGATCACTTATGACTCATGAGCTTCACCTTGATACTGAGTATGGTGAAAGCTCTAAGTCAAAATCCATTGCCCTCAAAGCAGATGATGAAGATGACTCTGACTCATAAGAAGAGGAAGCATCACTCATGGTTCAAAAATTTCGAAAGATGTATAGGAACATGAAGAATGGGAACTTCAAAGGTGCAACTAAAAAGTTTTCTAACAAAGCTGCTTGTCATAAATGTGGTAGTACAGATCACTTCATCAAGGAGTGTCCACTTTGGGAAAATGATAAGACCAAAGAAAGGAACAAGGAACGCTTCGCTGAAAGGAACAAGGAACGCTTCGCTGAAAGGAACAAGGAACGCTTCGCTAAAAGGAACAAGGAAACTAAAGCACCTTTTTCTAAAGCGAACGTTCGAAAGGCTATGATAGTAGCTTGGGGAGATTCAGAGATTGAAGAGGAAGAAGAACAACAAACTGAAGAAACTGCAAATCTTTGCCTCATGGCAAACACTGACGAAAAAGAAGATGAATAAAATATTGAGGTAAGCCAACATGGACTTGAATCAGACTTAGATGGCAAAACTAGGCCTTAAATATATGATCTTCTTTATGACGCAATTCCTGAATGTAGAGATGAACGTGAAAAACGTGAGCAAACTGAACAAGCTGTTAAAGTTTGTAAAGAACATATAGAATGGCTTAGGAAAATGAGAACGGATGTTGAAACTAGGTTCTTTGATTTATTTGATAAGAATTTAAAAATCAAGGAATCATATGAGAGTGTGAAGAATGAAAATTATCTAATCAATTTAGAAATTTCACACTTAAAGGAATTTGTCCCTGTTCTAAGTTCCTTTGATATTAGATCAACTCCTTTGAAAGGTTACAGATCTGAGATCGAAAATTTAAATAAAGAGAAAATTATTTTAAAGGAACAGATCTGTAATCTCAAGAAGGAACTGGTTGTTGCAAGGAACAGAGGCAAAGTGATGGTTGTTCCTAAATGGATTGAGAGACCACAGACTAAAAGAAAATAAGGTCTTGGTTTTGAAAACTACAAGAAGAGGAACAAGCATAAGAAATATGTTGATCTACCTAGTGATAAAATTTGCATGTATTGTGGAAAGATAGGTCATTATATAAATCAATGTCAACTAAGAATTGGAATGATTGGCAAAAATGTGAAGATGAGTAACATGAAATGGGTTGCCAAATCAAATGCTAGTCAAGAACAGGAACCCGCGAAATAAGGGGTTCCTACAACTAACAACTTGTTGTAGATGGTGTCGAGGCTTCTCCAACATTAATGGTTGTCAAGGATACAAAGCTTATTCATTTGGTTGGTGATTGTATCTTCCTTCTTAAACTTGATGAATTAAATGCTTCTTTCATGGAGGTCTTTAATTTGATTCATTAAGTTATATCATTTCTTGCTTTCTTTGTTTTTTCATTCGAATAAACTAGGAGTCCTTAAGTCCATAGGAGTGTTAGTTGCATTCTTTCTTTCTTAGTTGCGTCCATGGTTGCAATTACTTTAGTTTGCTTTGAGTTGTAATTTTTATTTGAGTCCTTAGTTGCATGGAGTCTTGTAATCCTTAATGAAATTCGTGCTTCTTAGTTTTGAGTTGTATTAGGACATGTTTAATGAAGAGGAGGGCGTGCAAAGAGAGACGTGCAAGAAGTGTGGAACCAAGAGCGTGAAAGTGGCAAGGAAATAGGAGTTTGTTGCAACTCCTCAATCACACGTTCCATCTAACAAACTCTCCTACTATTTAGGCGTGCAAGAGTGGAGTCTTTGAACTTCAAACAACAACAGCAACACACGTCCAACAACATGGATTTAGGCGCCACAATTGTAGGAAGTTAGTTGAAGCACGTTTACATAGAGCCGTTGTGGCTTAGTTAGTTGTTAGTTGGTTAATCCACTACTAGCATGTTTTAGACCATGACCAAACGTGTCTTAGTGGTAGTTAATTAGCACTAGTAGATCATGTAGTTAGTGATTAATTATTTCTTTAATTATTTTGTTTTAGAAAATCAGAACATCAAGTTGTAACAAGTCATATATAAACCGGACAACATGAATGAAATACATATGACTTTTATGACTTAAACGTGAGTTTTTAACCTTTGCTTAATACTTTGCATTCTTGGATCGGAATCAAGTGTTTAGTGCCTATGCTTAATTAACTTTAGCAAGTTAATTTGTGTTCTTAGGAGCTTTTAGATTGCTTGGTGGTGTGATTTATCCAAGTAGTTTAGGAGTTTGCTATTCAATCGAGCTTGTGGATTCAAGTCTTCCGGTTGTCTCTTCTATCTCATCTTGTGTAATTCGAGTGTTACTCCAATTATACAACATCTTGTTATCAGAGCCAAGCTTAAATCCTAACCATTTCAATCACCATTCAACCCCAAACACATTCCCAACCTCGTCCCAAACAACCCATTTGAACTTGTTTTGGCTATGGGAGATGAAGTTAATCCCCCTGCCAATTGGCGTGAGACAATGAGGATATTAGAAGAAGAAAGGAGGGAGAGTGATGCAAGAATGGCCTTGTTACAAGACCAAGTACGACAGCTCTCAGTGATACTCAATCACCAACAAGAAGGAGGTGATGATTCGGATGATGCAAGTGACATAACCTTGCGTCCTAGAAGGCCTAATCCTCGACCTTCTAATGATATTAAGGTTGATATACCTGACTATGATGGTAAATTTGATCCTGATGAATTTGTTGAATGGATTAGAACCATTGAAAGAGTATTTGATTACAAGCTAGTTCCGGAGGACAAGAGAGTGAAGCTTGTAGCATTGAAATTGAGGAAGTATGCCTCAACTTGGTGGGCGAGTGTGTGTGCCAAGAGAGAAAGATTGGGAAAGGAGAAGGTAAGGAGTTGGGAGAAGATGAAGAAGCTTCTCAAACAGAAATTCTTGCCAACATACTATGTGCAAGAGAATTTCTCCAAGTTCCATCACCTCAACCAAGGAAGTAAAACGGTTGAAGAGTATGCAAGAGAGTTCGAGGCTTACATCATGAAATGTGATGTGATGGAGGATGAGCCTCAAACATTGGTGCGTTTCATAGGAGGCTTGGACCCTTCTATTGCAAATGTGGTTGAGTTGCACTCCTACTCAACCTTAGAGGAGCTAGTTCTTTTAGCTCACAAGGTGGAACGCCAAAACAAAAACAAATCCAAAGGTATATGGGATTCTTCTCGAACCTTTACCAAAACCACTCCCAACTCTAAACCAAACCCAACCCCGTCTAAGCCAAACACATCTTACTCTTCAAAACCACCCCAAAAGAATGAAACTAAGCCTAATGTACCAAGCACCCCTCGAAGGTGTTATAGGTGCCAAGGACTAGGGCACATTGCCTCTGAATGTCCTAACAAGAAGGTCATCACTCTTGCGGAGTATGAAGCCATAGATGATGGTTATGAAGAAGAGGAGGAGGAGGAGAATGTAGAGGAGGAAGAAGATGGGCGATACATTGGACCAGATGATGGTGAATGTCTAGTGGTGAGAAGAACTCTAAGTGGCCAAGCTACTATGAAGATCAAATGCAAAGAGAGGCTATTTTTCACATGAGGTGCACCATAGGAGGCAAAGTTTGCTCCTTAATCATTGATGGTGGCAGTTGCACCAACGTGGCTTCTTAAACTTTGGTCACTAAACTAAACTTGAACACTACTCCTCATCCTAATCCATACGTAATACAATGGCTGAATCAAGGAAAGGAATACATGTTTTTTCACGTGTATTGCTAGCTTTCACTATTGGAAAGGAGTATAATGAAGAATTGTGGTGTGATGTCATTCCCATGGATGCGTGCCATGTTCTATTGGGAAGACCATGGATGTTTGATAGGAAGGTGATTCATGATCGATATAAGAACACCTATGCTTTTGTGAAAAATCAAAAGAAGATTGTTTTGACTCCTTTGTATCCACGGCAAAGAGAGCAAACCAATAATCAAGCAAAGAAACCGGTGTCCCTAACCACTCTCATCAAATCATCCTATCATGAGTATGAATCATTTCAAGAACTCATCTTGAGTGGTTTAGACCAAACTCCTCATCCACCACCCGAACCACAACACCCCTTGTTAACCCCTTTGCTTAAACAATTCAAACACGTCTTTCCACAAGAAATACCCCCTGGCCTACCCCCAAAACGAGACATCCAACACAAAATTGACCTTGTTCCCGGAGTTAGCCTACCTAACAAACCTGCTTATAGGACAAATCCTAAAGAAACCGAAGAAATAAGGAGGCAAGTGGAGGAATTGAAGGTGAAAGGCTTGATTAGGGAGTCTCTTAGCCCTTGTGTTGTCCCTACACTGCTCGTGCCTAAGAAGAATGGGGAATGACGCATGTGTGTTGATAGTAGGGCCATCAACAAGATCACTATAAAGTATCGTTTTCCTATTCCAAGGTTAAATGATCTTTTAGATGATTTACATGGGTCGAAAGTCTTTTCAAAGATAGACCTAAGGAGTGGCTATCATCAAATTCGAATCCATGAAGGGGATGAGTGGAAGACAGCCTTTAAAACAAAGGAAGGCTTGTATAAATGGCTAGTTATGCCATTTGGATTATCAAATGCACCGAGCACATTCATGAGATTGATGAACCAAACCTTGAAACCTTTTCTTGGTCGGTTTGTAGTGGTGTATTTTGATGACATCTTGGTGTATAGCAAGAATAAATTGGAGCATGTTGATCATCTACACCAAGTATGTGAAGTCTTGGAGAAGGAACAACTCTATGGGAACCTTGAGAAGTGTCATTTCTTCTCAAATCAGGTTGCCTTTCTTGGTTTCCTAGTTTCACACGAGGGCATTGAAGTGGACGAGAAGAAGGTGCAAGCCATTTGAGAATGGCCTACTCCATGTTCAATCCAACAAGTAAGAAGTTTCCATGGCCTAGCTTCTTTTTATAGAAGGTTTGTTCGATATTTTAGTACTCTCATGGCTCCTATTACTGAGATTACTAAACTTAAGCAATTTGAATGGAGTCCTCAAGCACAAAAGGCCTTTGATGAGGTTAAGCTTCGACTCACAACAGCCCCTATCTTAGCTTTACCAAGCTTTGAAGACATCTTTGAAGTAGAATGTGATGCTTCTGGAGTTGGTATTGGTGCGGTCCTTTCTCAAAGTGGCGCCCCATAGCCTACTTTAGTGAGAAATTAAATGAAGCTAAGAGGAGGTATTCTACCTATGACAAATAGTTCTATGCTCTTGTGAGGTCCCTTGATCATTGGCGACATTATTTGATTGCAAAGGAGTTCATTTTGCATTCGGATCATGAGGCCCTCAAGTATTTGCAAAGCCAACAAAAACTTCAGCCACGCCATGCCAAGTGGGTAGAGTTTTTGCAAGCTTATCATTTTGTGATCAAGCACAAATCCGGAAAGATGAACAAGGGTGCTGATGCCTTGTCAAGAAGGTACTTATTGCTTACTTCTCTTAGAAACCGAGTCATTGGTTTGGAGGTATTGAAGGAAAGTTATGTTAATGATCCGAATTTTGGTGAGATCTTTGCAAAATGTCAAGTTCATGCTAATGGAGCTTATCATGTTTATGATGGATTTCTATTCAAGAACAAGAGACTATGCGTGCCTAAACATAGTGTGAGGGAGTCTCTAATTCGAGAATTTCATGAAGGTGGCCTTGCTGGACACTTTGGCATTGAGAAGACCTATACATTGGTGAGTGATTATTTCTTTTGACCTAGATTGATGAAGGATGTCGAGTACATTGTCAAGAGGTGTGTGGCTTGCCAACACGCCAAGGGTCACTCTCTTCCTCAAGGCCAACACTTACCTCTTCCTACACCACAAGCACCATGGGAGGACATTAGCCTTGATTTTGTCACGGGGCTTCCTAGAACAAGGCACAACGAAGATGCTGTGATGGTGGTGGTTGATAGGTTCTCAAAGATGGCTCATTTCATCCCTAGCGATACTACTCATGATGCGGTCCAAACGACTCTATTGTACTTCAAAGAGGTGGTTCGTTGACATGGAGTCCCAAGAAGCATGGTGAGTGATCGAGATACTAAGTTCCTAAGTCATTTTTGGCTTACATTGTGGAAGAATATGGGAACCAAGTTGAAATTTAGCACATCATCTCATCCACAAACCGACGGCGAAACCGAGGTAACTAATCGAACCTTGGGAACTTTGTTAAGGGCTCTAGCTACTAAGAGTCCAAGGCAATGGGAAGAAATGCTACCCCATGCTGAATTTGCATACAATCGGGTGACTCATAAGATTACTGGTTTGAGTCCCTTCGAAATTGTCTATGGGATCAATCCATGTACTCCTCTTGATTTGGCTCCCCTTCCAATTCGAGACAAATTTAGCAAGGAGGCTGATGAACGTGCTAAGGAGATCAAGAAGCTCCATGAACTTGTGAGAGCAAGAATCATTCGTGCCAATGAGAAGATCAAGGAACGGATTGACAGGAGAAGGCATGCTGTTCAATTTTCTCCTGGAGATTGGGTATGGATTCACCTAAGGAAGGAACGGTTTCCTTCCAAGAGGCGCTCAAAGTTGAGTCCTAGAACAAAGTTCTTGAGAAGATCAATCCTAACGTCTACAAGATTGAATTACCAGGTGATTATGGTGTTTCTTCTTCTTTTAGCATTTCGGATCTTAGTCCATTTTATGAAGATGAAGGTGATCTTCCAAGTTTGAGGTCAAACTTTTCCCAACAAGGGGTGGATGTTGTAGATGGTGTCGAGGCTTCTCCACCATTAATGGTTGTCAAGGATACAAAGCTTATTCATTTGGTTGGTGATTGTATCTTCCTTCTTAAACTTGATGAATTAAATGCTTCTTTCATGGAGGTCTTTAATTTGATTCATTAAGTTATATCATTTCTTGCTTTCTTTGTTTTTTCATTCGAATAAACTAGGAGTCCTTAAGTCCACAGGAGTGTTAGTTGCATTCTTTCTTTCTTAGTTGCGTCCATGGTTGCAATTACTTTAGTTTGCTTTGAGTTACAATTTTTATTTGAGTCCTTAGTTGCAAGGAGTCTTGTAATCCTTAATGCAATTCGTGCTTCTTAGTTTGAGTTGTATTAGGATATGTTTAATGAAGAGGAGGGCGTGCAAAGAGAGACGTGCAAGAAGTGTGGAACCAAGAGTGTGAAAGTGGCAAGGAAATAGGAGTTTGTTGCAACTCCTCAATCACACGTTCCATCTATCAAACTCTCCTACTATTTAGGCGTGCAAAAGTGGAGTCTTTGAACTTCAAACAACAGCAGCAACACACGTCCAACAACATGGAGTTAGGCGCCACAATTGTAGGAAGTTAGTTGAAGCACGTTTACATAGAGTCGTTGAGGCTTTGTAACACTCCGTCATTTTATAAACATATTATAAACAAAATAGAGCATTCTATTAAAGAAATGACGATAGCGGAAATATCGTCTGACGGAAATGTCACTCTAAATAAGGGTTTAATATAAACTAAAGAAAATAAAACCCAAATGAATTATCTCAAAATAACCATAAAGAGGCAAAACAACCTCATAAACCCAATACATAAAGTAAATATAAAATAAGATGTCTCAAAAATTCTAAATAACATTTCTCTCCATTTCCCATAACACGAAATAATCACCTGCAAAATATATCAACAAACATCCACAATCAGTGGGGAGTAACTAACAGCTCTCCCAGCCCAATTAGGATCCATATAAGAGTTATAAAGCCTTAATAATTAAGTCACACAAAAACATCTCAATAGTAAACTCCAGATAATCAAATAAAAACACTTAAACAAAGATAATACAACATGCTTAAATATAAATAGAGTAAAGATAACAAAATAAAAAAAATGGATAAACAACTTATATATATAAACTCAAGCGTCGTCAATACCATAAACCATCAAAGTTTAAAATAATAAAAAAAATAATATAATTAGTTTGAGAGAGAGAGCTGAACGCTAGTGGACAACCTACTTCCTATGGTAATGCGAGACAACCTCCAGACAGCCTATGAGTTACGTTCCCTACTGCCTGTGTCTAAGAATGGCCATACTCCCGATGCGGTGTAGGATTACGTCCCCACCGACCTCTCGGACGACAACAAAACCAAGGTATACCTAGGATTACGTCCTATGGTTTGCATGTTCTTCACCTCGGGATTACGTCCCTCCGGATAATCTTGCTCTCAAACAATAATAATAATAAAAAAAATAATACTCATAGTCATTAACAAACCATTATCAACTCAAGCGGATGCCCTTAAGGCCTTACACCAAATCAGCAGAAATCAAGGATCGCAACCCAAGAATTTCAATTCAAAATAACATTCTTCTCAAAATAATCATAATAATAATATTATCTTCGAAAATATAACTTAACTCATTAAGAACTGGTGTATAATAGAAATACTTATAATAGCATGAAAATAATCCCAAGAACCAAAACATCATAAAGTACCACAACAAGGTAACACTACTTATGACAATATGCCAAAAAAATAAACATGCTTATAATAATAGTTCTCTCACATGCCCAACAGTACCATAACCATGTTTTCCAAATAAACTATAACTTAATTATATATAATAAAATAAACAATGCCATGATTAACATGAGAATCCTCGAAACAAGAAAACCCACAATTTACTATAGAAATAAAACAGTAGAGTTTTCACAACAAGCTCACTATGTTAATTAGATAAAAAGAAAAAAATGAAAGTGTCATGACTTCATCTAAACATCAGGTGGTTAAGGAGACTTGCAGCAAGAAGAAGACGAAATAACACTAGCATGCCATCAATTCCACACCAAACCACAGTGACACACTTATAATAAAAACTCTTAACCTTAGCTGACATGCTTATAATTCCACCTGGTTAAAACTTAAAGAACTACTAACAAAATACCATACTTTCACATGAAATCACCAACATCAAGCAGATAATAAGCATAAAAAAAAATAAGCAAAACTTGAGAAACAAAATGCTGAGGCGTAAAACATTAATACGAGCAACAGTGCAACACACACAACACCCAAAACTCGCCAGCGGAATACTATTGCCAGCCATGTTTCATGAAGCTCAAGTTTAACTCCAGCAAAGTTATAGTGTTGCACCACCTACTGTCCTTAATCACACTCTCATAATTCATGCTAATCCATAAATTCATGATTAGACATAGATTGGCAACCACAATATTCATGACAACAGAAATTCATCACAAGATAAGAGTTATGTAGCATATGAATTCTATATAAATCATCCTAAAACAAAAATACCAATAAAAACATATGAACGCAACTTATATAACAAACTCTCCAACCAAACCATAAAAACCATAATCCAAACAACCATATATTAGTAAAATTTGCATGAAAAAAATAAAATAACATACAATTACATAATGTTGTCCACCCAATTCCTAACATAATACGAACCTAACTTAACTATTAAAACTAGCATAATCCCTATACGAATACTAATCGATCTAGGAGAACCGTTAGTTACCTGGACCAACTGGAGGAGTGAAGCCGATCGATCTAAACGTCTTCTCCTTGCGCCCTTGCGTCCTCCAAATGCTTCTCTTCTAGCCACAAAGATACACTTAGAAACCCAAGAATTAAAGAAAGAAAATGTAGATATTTTAGTGTGAAAAGAATAGAGTACAAAGGGTGATTTTGTGAGAGGAACAAAGATGAACTTTCAGCCTTTTCTCCTCCTGATCTCACGGCAGCAGGGAAAAAAATTAACCCACTGAATTTTCTGTCAAGTGATGCACCCAAGAGGTGGCTAATATTAAGGAGATAATGGGGGGTTACAAAGGTGGCTTAATGATGGGAGGTAATGGGTCTTTAATGGTGGGGGTTACAAGGTTACAAGAATAACATAAAACACTTCATTTCCTCCTCCCTCCCACTGATTTTCGGCCAGCATAAACACAAGGGTGGTCGGTCTAATTTTCGTTACGCAAACGGCCCAAAACGCGACAACAAACTATAAGATGAAATACGTAGCTCAAATGCGCAAATTTAAATACTATAAAATATATAATTTCTTACAAAATAATTTATATAAATATAACATTTTAAAAGTTGAAAAAAAACAAATCATATAAGTAAAATATTATAATTTTAACGGAAATTAATAATTAAGGGAAAATAACTCGAATGAAATATTAGCGAAAAACCGTGGTGTTACAATCACTCCCCCTTAAGAAAGTTTCGTCCTCGAAACTTGAAATAACGAATTTTTTTTGAAAGAAAGAACAAATGAGATTTACGAGAAAAGTACCAGAATCCACATCCGCCCTCGCACGAGTCATCACGTAGATTCGATTCTTTGCAGGAGTAGAGGATCCAGACGGCTTAGCAACCTTAGAGATGGCTGTCATGACATTAGGATTCTTTGGACACTGGGAAACCTTGTGCCCCACCTCTCTACAGTAATAACAAGCGAACGTAGTGCCATCACAATTCTTATCAGGATGAAGTGTCTTCTCACATTTCCGACACTTTGACGGATCATAGGTTTGCTTAAACCCATATTTCTCATGAACCTTACCAGAATCATACTTTGGCTTCTTGGCCTCATTCTACGCATAAGTCACTGCAGGCTTCTTAGCAGTCACATCCCTCCCAGCTTCTTCCTCCTTGATAGAAGCATGAATACTCAGAGCGATCTCATACGCTCCCTGGAATGTAGTAGCTCCAGAACTCAACACATGGGTCCGAACTTTTGGATCCATCTTCTTGATGTACCTCTTCACCCTTTCGACCGCGGTAGGTATAACAAAGAGCAAAGAAATCGGGACAACTCAGTAAACTTGTCTCGTGTACTCCCGAATCGACATAGACCCCGAGATAGAGTAAGGAACTCCTCCCGTTTCACGCCAACGGAGCTCATCGGGATAAAATCTCTCCTTCAGTTTGGTAGCAAACTGGGCCCATCCAAAACCAGGTGTAGCAACACAACTATCTCGAACAGTGCTCCACCAGTTATCAGCCTCCATTTTCAAGTAGTAGGTACCAATGGGCACCATCTCTCCGAAGAGGGACAACCCGTAGCAAAGAAATAACTTCTCCATCTCCCTGAGCCAACTCTCTAAAATGACGGGATCAGTAACACCCGTATAAGTCGGCGGCCGATGACGGTCAAACCGATCAAAAACTGATTTCCCATTAGTAGGGGCAACACTATTGCTAGCTAACGATATGATGGCATTCTCCAATGCCTGACGCCTACGTCGTGCAGCTTCCTTACGAGCACTCAAAATACGACGAGGAGGCATCCTACAAGGAAGAAAAATGGTTATTTCTTACAATCACAATCAATAAAGGCACATAGCACGTTATATAACAAAATAGCTCCCAAGGCTTTCTTCATACCCAAGTAACTCTCACTAAGTACTTTTCTTAAAGCCTAGGATACTAATAATCCTAGATGCAATAACTACACATTTCTCATGGAATATGTAGCAACTCAATGAGAGTTTTTGGATCATTTGCTCTGATACCAACTGTAACACTCCGTCATTTTATAAACATATTATAAACAAAATAGAGCATTCTATTAAAGAAATGACGATAGCGGAAATATCGTCTGACGGAAATGTCACTCTAAATAAGGGTTAAATATAAACTAAAGAAAATAAAACCCAAATGAATTATCTCAAAATAACCATAAAGAGGCAAAACAACCTCATAAACCCAATACATAAAGTAAATATAAAATAAGATGTCTCAAAAATTCTAAATAACATTTCTCTCCATTTCCCATAACACGAAATAATCACCTGCAAAATATATCAACAAACATCCACAATCAGTGGGGAGTAACTAACAGCTCTCCCAGCCCAATTAGGATCCATATAAGAGTTATAAAGCCTTAATAATTAAGTCACACAAAAACATCTCAATAGTAAACTCCAGATAATCAAATAAAAACACTTAAACAAAGATAATACAACATGCTTAAATATAAATAGAGTAAAGATAACAAAATAAAAAAAATGGATAAACAACTTATATATATAAACTCAAGCGTCGTCAATACCATAAACCATCAAAGTTTAAAATAATAAAAAAATAATATAATTAGTTTGAGAGAGAGAGCTGAACGCTAGTGGACAACCCACTTCCTATGGTAATGCGAGACAACCTCCGCATGACCTATGAGTTACGTTCCCTACTGCCTGTGTCTAAGAATGGCCATACTCCCGATGCGGTGTAGGATTACGTCCCCACCGACCTCTCGGACGACAACAAAACCAAGGTATACCTAGGATTACGTCCTATGGTTTGCATGTTCTTCACCTCGGGATTACGTCCCTCCGGATAATCTTGCTCTCAAACAATAATAATAATAAAAAAATAATACTCATAGTCATTAACAAACCATTATCAACTCAAGCGGATGCCCTTAAGGCCTTACACCAAATCAGCAAATCAAGGATCGCAACCCAAGAATTTCAATTCAAAATAACATTCTTCTCAAAATAATCATAATAATAATATTATCTTCGAAAATATAACTTAACTCATTAAGAACTGGTGTATAATAGAAATACTTATAATAGCATGAAAATAATCCCAAGAACCAAAACATCATAAAGCACCACAACAAGGTAACACTACTTATGACAATATGCCAAAAAAATAAACATGCTTATAATAATATTTCACATGCCCAACAGTACCATAACCATGTTTTCCAAATAAACTATAACTTAATTATATATAATAAAATAAACAATGCCATGATTAACATGAGAATCCTCGAAACAAGAAAACCCACAATTTACTATAGAAATAAAACAGTAGAGTTTTCACAACAAGCTCACTATGTTAATTAGATAAAAAGAAAAAAATGAAAGTGTCATGACTTCATCTAAACATCAGGTGGTTAAGGAGACTTGCAGCAAGAAGAAGACGAAATAACACTAGCATGCCATCAATTCCACACCAAACCACAGTGACACACTTATAATAAAAACTCTTAACCTTAGCTGACATGCTTATAATTCCACCTGGTCAAAACTTAAAGAACTACTAACAAAATACCATACTTTCACATGAAATCACCAACATCAAGCAGATAATAAGCATAAAAAAAAAATAAGCAAAACTTGAGAAACAAAATGCTGAGGCGTAAAACATTAATACGAGCAATAGTGCAACACACACAACACCCAAAACTCGCCAGCGGAATACTATTGCCAGCCATGTTTCATGAAGCTCAAGTTTAACTCCAGCAAAGTTATAGTGTTGCACCACCTACTGTCCTTAATCACACTCTCATAATTCATGCTAATCCATAAATTCATGATTAGACATAGATTGGCAACCACAATATTCATGACAACAGAAATTCATCACAAGATAAGAGTTATGTAGCATATGAATTCTATATAAATCATCCTAAAACAAAAATACCAATAAAAACATATGAACGCAACTTATATAACAAACTCTCCAACCAAACCATAAAAACCATAATCCAAACAACCATATATTAGTAAAATTTGCATGAAAAAAATAAAATAACATACAATTACATAATGTTGTCCACCCAACTCCTAACATAATACGAACCTAACTTAACTATTAAAACTAGCATAATCCCTATACGAATACTAATCGATCTAGGAGAACCGCTAGTTACCTGGACCAACTGGAGGAGTGAAGCCGATCGATCTAAACGTCTTCTCCTTGCGCCCTTGCGTCCTCCAAATGCTTCTCTTCTAGCCACAAAGATATACTTAGAAACCCAAGAATTAAAGAAAGAAAATGTAGATATTTTAGTGTGAAAAGAATAGAGTAAAAAGGGTGAATTTGTGAGAGGAACAAAGATGAACTTTCAGCCTTTTCTCCTCCTGATCTCACGGCAGCAGGGAAAAAAATAAACCCACTGAATTTTCTGTCAAGTGATGCACCCAAGAGGTGGCTAATATTAAGGAGATAATGGGGGGTTACAAAGGTGGCTTAATGATGTGAGGTAATGGGTCTTTAATGGTGGGGGTTACAAGGTTACAAGAATAACATAAAACACTTCATTTCCTCCTCCCTCCCACTGATTTTTGGCCAGCATAAACACAAGGGTGGTCGGTCTAATTTTCGTTACGCAAACGGCCCAAAACGCGACAACAAACTATAAGATGAAATACGTAGCTCAAACGCGCAAATTTAAATACTATAAAATATATAATTTCTAACAAAATAATTTATATAAATATAACATTTTAAAAGTTGAAAAAAAACAAATCATATAAGATATAATATTTTTAAGAAGTAAAATATTATAATTTAATGGAAAATAATAATTAAGGGAAAATAACTCAAATAAAATATTTGCGAAAAACCGTGGTGTTACAGGCTTAGTTAGTTGTTAGTTGGTTAATCCACTACTAGCATGTTTTAGACCATGACCAAACGTGTCTTAGTGGTAGTTAATTAGCACTAGTAGATCATGTAGTTAGTGATTAATTATTTCTTTAATTATTTTGTTTTAGAAAATCAGAAAATCAAGTTGTAACAAGTCCTATATAAACCGGACAACATGAATGAAATACATATTGTTGTAGCCTAAAATCTACGGTTCCTCTTACGACACTTGGGCTCATCTGAGTCGTACATGTGTCCCCCCCTGATGAATAGAGGAAAATGATCTACCCTTTGGGCTAGGCTCAGATTGGTTAAAAGGCTACTTTTCTGGCCCAAAAGGAAGTCAGAGGCCAGCCCTGTGAGGTGGCTGCATGAGAGTGGTTGATAAACCCTCTCAAATCATGGCCTCGCCACGTGTCATGATCTCGATTCTTCGACCAATCGAAGCCACTATTGTAGGGCAGATTTTAAGGTTTGCTGTCATCTTGCTATCACTATAAATACCCCTGAAGTCAGGAGAAAGATCATTCAATGCAAACAGTGCAAAGTTACTCTGTAAAACTACTCTCTCACTTTCTCTCTCTATCTCTACTTTCTCTTACAACTCCTGATATCTGACTTAAGCATTGGAGGGGGAACCACCACCCAAACCTCTAGGGTGGGTCCCTTTTTTGCAGGTTCGGGAGTGAAGATCAGGCTTGGACTAGGTTGATTCGGACATTTGTTGCACAAGTCTCCAAGGAAGAACATCTAAGAGATACTAGTTTACTTGCTAGACAAGAAAGCTCCATCTACAGCTTACTTGTTGGATAAGCAGACTAAACATTTGGCGCCGTCTGTGGGGAGACGCAACGATGACTGATTGTCAATCGTCCAACCTTGCCAGAACCCGAAGTCTTTAGGTTAATGTCGAAGACACAAGTAGAACACGGGAGACCGCCTCGAGGAAGGGATAGCCCCCGTCCATCGTCCAAGTTACTTGGACTAAGCCGAAGAACTCCGTCATTCAAGAGAATCTTGAACGTCCGGTGTCGCCGTCCATCTAGAGAACGCCTTGAATGATTTCCGTGCAAAGATGGTCGCAGTCGTCCAGGAACGTATCAAAAGCAATATGTCGTTTTTCCGCTTAACCCCGAGCCACCGCTAACAATCCACCTCCCCCTAGGGAACGTTCCCAAGAAAATCATCCAGGCCCTAGTCGACATGTTCGTCAGGAACCCTCTAGAAGGACGGCAAGAGGAAAGCAGCCAGAGGATAATGATCAGCGAAGAAAGATGGACTGAACCCGGTGGTAAGGACCCGAGACCATGTTCATCCAAGCGGGCACCGAATGGAAACAGATGCCGAGAATATCTAGAAGCAAAGAGAGCCGCCGCAATACAACGATCGCCGACGGGTTCTACATCATACCCGAAAGACCCTCCTTTGAGGTTGTCGTCCAGAGGGGAGGGACGAAGTTTAAGTCACTCTCTCTTGTTCATCCATGACAGAGAAGACGGTGGCTCGACCCCATGGTCTATAGGCGTCCATTGCCCGCAAACACGTCGCTCGATCCTGTTAAAGGAATATCGTAAGGAGTACATACCCATTGAGGGACAGATGGGAGCCCTCCAGATTAACTGGCCCACTCCATTCTCGGCCAGGATAATGGAGGCTCCTCCCTTCCTAAAGGTTAAACTCCCTACTATAGAACCTTTTGATGGAATAACAGATCCCGATGATCACTTATCTGCTTACAAACATCAGATGTACGTCCAAGGAGTAGATGATGCTACCTGGTGTATGAACTTCCCAAAGAACTCGAAGGGAGTAGCTCGGAAGTGGTTTAACAATCTTCCACCCAATTCGCCTCAATAATTTCACTAACTCGGTTTCTTATTCACTAGTCACTTTGTTGCCAACAAGCAAGAACAAAAAACAAGCATGCACCTAGGCAAGGTCGTCCAGGGACCGAAGGAGGCTCTTAGAAGTTTCGTTAAGAGATTCAACCTAGAAGCCCTTCAGATCCAAGATCTTAATGCTGGAGTGGCCTTTGACGCCTTCATTAGGGGTCTAAGGCCAGGAAGCTTTAAGTTTGATCTTGTTAAAAAGAAAATCTACACTCTTGCCGAAGCCTTAAGGGAAGCTGAAGCGTTTATTCACGCTACCGAAGTATGTGCTGAGGCAAAGCATCCCGAGTCTAAGAAGCCTGAAGAGGTTGCTCAGCCAAGGAAGAGCAACCCCAAGAAGGCCGAGACTTGGGCTATAACCTCCACCACCACTTCGTCCAGAAGGAGCAAGAGAAAAGAGGCTGAGCCATCCTCATGCAATCTTATTGAATTTAACAAGGACCAATACTCCATTCTCATGGAGATTAAGGATCAATATGAGTTGAAGGCCCCAGCTGAGATGAAAACCCCTTATAGAAATAGGGATAAGAGCAAGTATTGCCACTTCCACAAGGATTGCGGTCACGAAACTAATGAATGTAAGCACCTCAAGAAGGCTTTGGAGGAGTTGGCTCGAAAGGGAAAGATGAACTCCTATATGCCTCAAGGGGGAAGGAAGTTTCAAAGGAAAGACAATTGGCAGACTAAGAAGAAGGAGGGTGAGAGCACGGACGAGGATGTTGTTCTCATAATTTCCGGAGGGTTTGCTGCCGGAGGACCAACCAATAGAGGACACAAAAACTACCTTAGGGAGTTTGGACAAGTTTTGTTAGCTGATCAGACAAAGGCTGAGCCCTTCCCAAGGGTGGTAGTTAGTGAGCAAGATCGGGGCAGGTTGAGGACTCCCCATGATGATCCTTTGGTTGTAGAAATGAAAATAGCAAACTTGAGAGTAAGAAGAATTCGGATCGAGACCGGAAGCTCGACGGATATCATCGATGCCGATCGCTTGTCCGCATTAAAATTTGATGAGAAGAACTTGGTTCCCGTTCACCATCCCATCATAGGGTTTGGGGGAGGAGTCATCCACCCAATGGGAACTGTTACTTTGCCCGTTCGAGTGGGAGAAAAGGATGCCGCTAGAACTCGTTTATCAAGTTCTTGGTGGTCCGAGATTTGACGACCTACAATGTCATTCTTGGACGACCAACTTCGAATCACGTCAAAGCCGTAATAGTAACTCACCCGATGTTGATGAAGTATGAGTGTGATGATGGCAAGATTGGCTCATTATATGGGGACCAAGCAGTGGCTAGGGAGTGTTACCCGACTACCCTCAAGCCGTCATCATGGAAGATATGCAATGAAGATCGACGAAGGTTCGTGGTGAAAGGAAAACGTCCGAAATAGAGAAAGATAAGACGAAGGTGGTTAGCGAGAGGAAAACGTCCGGGATAGTCAAGGACCAATTGGCCTCATTCAAGATGGCCATTGAGAGCCCTCGCACGCCTCTCGCTCCCTCAAGGAAGGCGTCTCGAGCATCTTCCCAAAGAAGAAGAGAAAATATGAAATCATCAAAGAAGAGCCTCCCCTTACTCGAAGAAGTGATGGCCATCATGGGACTAGCAATAGAGCGTCCGTAACCGGCCGAGGCCCCGTAAGACGCCTGTCCGGATGAGGCTCGCCCGTAACGAACCTTGAAAATTGGTTCTTCGCTCTCTTTGGGGCTTCGAGGAACCTCTTAATCGCCCTTTGAAAGAATTTCAAGACGTGT
Organism: Beta corolliflora; assembly: GCA_947648045.1. NCBI lineage: Eukaryota > Viridiplantae > Streptophyta > Magnoliopsida > Caryophyllales > Amaranthaceae > Beta > Beta corolliflora. Next base: position 1,405,688 of record CANSZD010003585.1, read on the forward strand.
TTGCCTATTATGTTGAAGAAATGCCCGGAATTGATCCAGAGGTAGCCGTCCATCGGCTAAATGTTGATCCAAAATTAAAGCCATCCGTCGAAGAAAAGGCATTTGGGGCCTGGCTAGGAATCAAGCTGGTCGACCGGGAAGTTCGAAGTTGTTGGAGTCAAAATTCATCAAAGAGACTTATTATCTAGAATGGATAGCAAATGTGGTCATGGTGCCCAAGCCCAATGGCACCTGGAGGATGTGTGTAGACTATACCGATCTCAACAAGGCTTGTCTCAAGGACAGCTTCCCGCTGCCGAAGTTGGATCGTCTAGTGGACTCCACTAGGCCACACTTTACTAAGCTTCATGGACGCCTATTCGGGTTTCCATCAAATTCCCATGTGGCCGAGAGGATCGTGACAAAACGTCCTTCATTACTGAAAAAGGACTGTATGGCTGGTTGAGAATGCCATTTGGTCTGCGTAATGCTCCGGCCACATTCCAAAGATTGATCAATGCTGTTTTTCAGCCACAGTTGGGAAGGAACATGGAAGCGTATATTGATGATATGATAGTCAAGAGCCGTCAAGAAGAAAGACATGTGGGTGATTTGAGAGAAACTTTTGAAACTCTCAGGAAATACAAGTTAAAGCTGAATCCCAGCAAATGTGTTTTTGGGGTTTTGTCACGGAAGTTCTTAGGCTTCTTGGTAGACCAGAGGGGAATTGAAGTAAATCCCGAGAAGATACAAGCTATTTTAGACATGAAGTCTCCGTCAAAGGTAAAGGAAGTTCAGAGACTAACGGGTTGCTTGGCTGCCCTTGGACGTTTCTTGTCTAAGTCAGGCGACAAGTGCCATCACTTCTTTGCCACTATTAAGAAGAAAGCTAAGTTTGAGTGGACAGATGAGGCGGAGCAAGCACTACAGCAGGTCAAGGACCACCTTCGGCAGCTACCTAGGTTGGTCAGCCCAGCTGAGGGGGAGAAGCTGTTTGTATATTTGGTCGTGTTCGCTCCGGCTGTGAGTGCCGTTCTGCTGGCCGAAAGAGAATCCGTGCAAGTCCCAATATATTTCGTCAGTCACGTACTCAAAGACGCGGAAAATAGGTACACTCCAGTAAAGAGAAGTTTGGATTGGCCCTCGTCATGGCCAGCAGAAAGTTAAGGCCTTACTTTTTGGCACACAGTATAATCGTCTACACTGATCAACCTTTGAAGCAAGTTCTGCAAAAGATGGAAGCCGCTGGGCGAATGCTAAAATGGGCAGTTGAGCTCAACATGTTTGATATATCGTTTGAACCAAGGAAAGCCATTAAGGGGCAAGCCTTGGCAGATTTTATAGTTGAGCTTACTCGGCCAACTATAGAGCCAATATCTGATCCAGCTAAAGGAAGGAAGCATTGGACGCTCATGGTCGATGGATCGTCCACAGTCAATGGATGTGGGGCAGGAATCATTTGTCAATCTCCCGAAGGGGACAAGTTTGAATATGCATTAAGATTCCAATTCAAAGCGTCCAATAACGAAGCTGAATATGAAGCACTCTTAGCTGGAATCAAAATGTGCAAGGCGGCTGGAGCTGTAGAGATTGAGGCCAAATCGGACTCTCTCTTAGTTGTAAGTTAGGTCAATGGAGATTTTGAATGCAAAGAAGCATCAATGAGCAAAAACATGCGACTGATCAAGGATGAGATTGAGCCATTAAAACGATTTGTTCTCGACCAAGTGCCAAGGTCAGAAAATCATCAAGCAGATGCTCTCTCTAAATTGGCCAGCTCGGCTGAAGGAGATGTGCCAAGAACAGTTTTTTGGGAAGTCAAACCCAAAAAGAGCATTGACCAAGAGCAGATTATGTTTCTTAGCCGAGGAGCAGTCTGGATGGAGCCGATCATAGAATACAAGAAGACGGGGTGATTGCCTTCTGACCCTGTAGAGGCTAAGTATGTGAAAGCTAGAGACAAGTGGTTTGAACTATGGGATGAGACCCTTTACAAGAAATCATTCAACCGTCCTCTCCTCAAGTGCATCACCAGAGAAGATGGCCTAGAGGTTTTGAAAGAACTCCATGAGGGAGCTTGTGCATCGCACATTGGGGGAAGAGCATTAGGAGAAAAGACTTTAAGGACGGGGTACTACTGGCCTACCTTCAAGGAAGACGCCCTCGTCTATGCAAAAAAGTGCGATAGTTGCCAGAAACATGGAAACCTACATCAGAAGCCGTCCAACTACCTAAGCCCCATTTTATTCCCCCTGCCTTTTGCCAAATGGGGCATGGACATATTAGGACCTTTTCCGGTGGCAGCTGGGCAAAAGAAGATTGTGGTAGTAGCAGTGGAAAATTTCACTAAATGGATAGAGGCTGAAGCCATGCGAGGAATAACAACAAACGACGTCAAGGGCTTCATCTGGAAAAACATTATAACTCGTTTTGGCATGCCTCAATCCATCGTCTTTGATAATGGTCCACAGTTCGAAACGCCTAAGCTGAAAGATTAGTTGTCAGAAAGAGAAATCAAAGCTCACTTTGCGGCAGTCGCCCACCCGCAAGCCAATGGACAAGTCGAGTCCTTCAACAAGATTCTATCAAATGGAATCAAGAGGAAGCTGGAAAATGCCAAGGGACAATGGGTTAAAGAGCTGCAATTAGTGTTATGGTCCATTAGAACAACCGCTAAGAATTCTACAGGCGAGACGCCTTTCATGTTAGTCTATGGCACTGAAGCCGTCTTTCCCATTGAGATTGAAGAGCCTACCCTGCGAGTCATGTTGTACAAAGAAGACGCCAACTGGGCTGCATTGCGCACGGCTTTGGACCAAGTGCCAGAAGTCAGAGGCAATGCCTTGCTAAGAATGCAATTGTACAAGTTAAGAATGGCTAGGGAATTTAACAAACGAGTTCTTAGACGACCACTCAAGGTGGGGGGATCTTGTTCTAAGAAAAATGGAGGCGGTTGGACGAGCTAAGGAGCTAGGGAAGCTAACGCCAAACTAGGAAGGACCTTATCTGATTATCCAAGAGCTGCGCAGTGGGACTTTTCGTCTCTAAGATCCAGATGGACGATCTATACAGCGTACTTGGAATTCTGATAATTTGAAGAAGTACCACGTCTAATTCAATTCACCGTCAGATACCTATAAGGTAGTTTGTAGTTACTCCAAAGTGTCACGGCACATGTTAGGAGGAAGAATTGTATACATGCATCTTGGCATTTAGTCAAGCAAAATCCATATAATACAATTCCTACTCTTTCATTTCTTTGTTTATTTTCACCAAGTTAATTTACTTTGGGGCATTCAATCAGTTACTCGTCTCAAAGTGACAATAACTTGAACGTCAAAATTACTCACTTCTAAAAAGTGACAATAACTTGAACGTCAAAATTACTCACTTCTATGTCGAACATCACTCCCTCGAAGAGACCGGCCAAAAATATAACACATATATGGCCGTCAAACTGACAAAATCTCTAGTAAGAGTAACGTCAAAGTCTCTGAGAGAAAGCTGCCCTGAAATAAGACCTTAGTAAAGGATACTTACTTTCAAAAATACGAACAGCTAAGTAGTCCAGACCCTAGTAAGGGATCACTACTTAATGACGAGTGTTGCTCCCTCAAGGAAGCCGGCTAAAACATGCGTTGAACATGTATCTCAAGCTCGTCCATCAATTTCAGCAGGCTCGGCCAAGGTCGACCGCTCTCCTTCTTGGACTTTGGCTTGCCCATCATGTGCGGTTGAGCTAAGCCCAAAAAGGGGGGGAATGATAGAAGCCTATAGGACGAGCTAAAAAGAAAAGGTCGTCCAAAAACCAGGAGGACCTTGGCCATAGATGCCCTTGTGATGGTTTAATACTGCAGGACGAGTGCTGGTAGCTCAAGTAAAACAGCTAGAAAGTGGCTCGTCCACAAAACAAACAGGTACTGGCCGCTCTCCCTCTTTGGGCAAGACTCGTCTAATTAAGCAAACCGTCCTAGACGAGTCTCTTTTGGTACTTGCTACATTCAAGTTCTTGATCGTCCAAGGACAAGAATTAGGTAAATCGTCCTGTACTTGGTAGCATTTTGCACAGAATCAGGGCGAGCCTATTCCTGTACTTGTTAGCATTTTGCACAGATTCTCGATCGTCCAAGGGCAAGGGACAATGGACAAGTCTGTGTTATTTAGATAAGGCAGATCGTCGAATAGTTCAGGACAAATCAATTCTTGTAATTGGAGGCATTTTTTAGTGATTCAGGATCGTCTAAAGGCAAGCAGGCTGCTCTTTCATTAAACATTTGTGCTGGACGTCCAACGATCATGACGAAGTTAATATTACACTTAGTCAAATTGGAATTAACAAAATTATGAGACAAGCACTTGGCAAAAAGTTCTTCATATATATCAATAGCAAAGGTTTACAACTTAAGACTACTGAAGGTCTAAGACTACAACGGCAGCAAGCCAAGAAACTTAGAAAAATAAACCTAAAAACTAGGCTTCATCTTCAGCGCGAGTTTCTTGGTCGTCCTCAGGCTTCTCCTCCTCGGCTGCAGCCTCGTCGTCAGACTCTAAAAACTCTGGAGGTTCCTCGGCGCATACCATAGCCCGATGGACACTCTGTTGATATTCCAGACGACGTGCAAAGCTGGGGACCTCATCGGCCTCTCGAAGCATCTCGAAGGCCTTGACGGCCCAGTCCTTGGCCGTTTCGACAACTTGCGCCAACCCTTCCTTGGCATCGTCGAAGGCCTTGGCCGCCTCCCTTTCCAGACGGGCCGTTTTCGCCCTTAGAAGAATATTCTCCCTCCTTAGTTGAACGGCAGCCAGAAGAGCAACATCCATCTCACCTTTCAACTCAGCAGAGAGAGCGTCCATGATCATTTTCAGACGATCCTGCTCAGTATATAGCTGGTTGATTTTAATAAGATGCTTCTTGTTCTTAGACTCCAGGATTGTCGATCTATTCTCCAAGGCCTCCAGCGACTGACGATGAAGGGTGTTAGCCATCTCGATGTCATGGATGGCTTTGTCACCTGCCGTTGTAGCACGGTGGACGAGTTGCTTATTTTCCTTTCTAAGCTCCCTCGCCCACTCTTCAGTCAGCATGCTGCGAGCAAAAAGCTGGATCAATGAAAACAAGACAAGTCATTAGACGCGTTAAAAAAAAAAAAGAATTGTATTAAGTATAAAACAAAGGCGGCAGTTAGCTATACCTCAGCAGCAAGTTGAGACATGTAGCCCACATGCCCGGCCGATGCTCCCCTCAATCCTTTGATATAGGATTCAGGGTAGCACTTTAAGAGCTCCTGCTTAAGCCGATCTTTTTCAGCCTTTGATATCTTGGCGAAAGCAGGGGAAGACACTTCGTCAGAGTCTACGGTAGGAAGAGCTGAGGGTATGGCTGGGCCTTTGCCCTTATCTGAAAGAGGGGGAGAGTCAGCTATCTTGATGGGATAGACGATGGCTTGTCTATCGGACGGACTCATAGACCGTCCACCGACCCGCACCGTCCTAACAATATTCGGATAATACGACTCACCAGACGAAATAGATGTCGTCCTAACAGCTAACGGCATCTTAGGCACCAGTTTGGCCACCGAGCCACTGAAGCCCAGGTAGTTCTCACCCGCCGTCTCTGGCTCCGGAATAACCAAAGCCAAGGACGACTCTGGCTTAACCTCGGCCGAATCGGCCGGCATAACGTCCAGATGACCAACAGGATCCGCCATCTCTTCCCTCTCAACAGGGGCAACAGCTGAAGGCTCCTTTTTCAGGGCCTTGTCCTTGGGTGGCGGCATGTTCTTCTCCCCACCTCCTCCAGCGGAAGTCGTCTTCTCTGGCCTTTTTCTCATAAAGCCCTTGGGTTTTTTCGCGGATGGCTGATCCGTGGCCGCCGTAGGCCTCTTCTTAGAAGAGGACGACTTCCCGGGTGGGAGCTTGTTAGTAGGAGCATTTTTCTGCAAAAAATGATCAAGTTGAGATGACGGACGTCCACAGATCAAAACCCAAATCAAAAATTGCAAAGTTCCAGACGAGAATTACCCAAAGAAGGAAGGCGTCAAAAATTGGACGGACTAACATGACTCGTCCAAGGATAGGAGATGAATTCTTCGCCTAGCTTCAGAACTTAAAATTTCTCAGACGAGAATGGCCCCAAGAAGGTGGTCGTCCAAGCATGGACGTTTTCCTTCTTCGAGCTATCCTCGTCAAGACTAAAGTACTATAACCTGGACGAGTCCAAATGGTGCTCGTCCAGAGACAAAAAAAAAATAATATATGATGAGAAGCAGAGAAAATTCTCAGACAAGTATGGCTCCAAGAAGGTGGCCGTCCAAGCATGGACGCTTTCCTTCTTCGGGCTATCCTCGTCCAGAGAAAGATACGATTATTTGGACGAGTCCGAATGCCCCACGGGTAAACGTCCATGCCTGGACGTTTTCCTTCTTTGGGTGATTCTCGTCCAAAGATTGGATGGCAATTCTAGACGAGCCAAAATGATCCTCGTCCAAAATATATATATATATATATATATATATATATATATATATATATATATATATATATATATATATATATATGTTACCAGCGTCTCACCCTCTTTTTAAGACCTTGCTTTTGGCATACTCCATCCATAAGTTGTCCGTGAATTTAGACATACTTATGTCTCCCGTCCAAGAAGCTTTATGACGCGTTCTGATTGAGTCTGCAACAAGAGGACAAAAAATTGGTTAGTCTAAGGAATTATGGACGAAGAGTTTTACTTGGGGGATTTTGAATATATACCTTTATCATTGGCCAACCGCAACCCGGCGGCCACCAAGAAGTCGTCTTGGTAAAACATTTCTTTAAAGGGTATCCAGTTAGATGGTCCCTTAAAAGATTGTTGGCCGGGCCTGGAGTACTCCTTTACTCTGAAGTACTCCACCACTTCTTCGTCGAAGCTATCCTCCAGGTCCAGCCAGGACTGCTTCCGCCCCGTGTTCGTGATGGACCGATTATAGAATCTATAGCTCTCAGTGGCCGAATCATTGGCCGCCTTTAAGAAGATGAAGTCGGGCTTCCAGTCATGCATTTTCGACGGCTTTCCCCAAGCCGTCATGAAGCCGGGACGGTTGCAGATGCTTAGCCAAGCCCCGTCCACGGCCCCAGGTACCTTGGCCGCATAATGGATGTGAGTGAAGGCTTGAATGGAAAGGGCTAAGCCGCGCAGCTCACAGACGGCAATGAACGTCAAGACGTTGTGCCAAGCGTTTGGAGCCAGCTGATTATGGCCGATGTGGTAGAAATGCAGTATGTGTTCTACGAATTCATGGAGAGGGAATCTCAATCCCGCGTCCAAGGCCAGTTTGTAGACGGCGAAATGATTCCTGGGAGCGCTCAGGATCGTCGCGTCTTTATTCTAATAACAAAGGAGAAGCCCTGGCATGGGCATAGGGGAAAACAAATAGTTAGGGTCGGGTCCGATTTTCTCCAACCATTTGCGGTTGACCAAAATAAAGCCGGGGTCAGAGAGGGGACCTAGACGCCTTCTAATTTCCGACGAGGTAGTAGAAGCCTCGTCTGATTCTTCGGCATTATCAGACTCAGTGGCGTTATCATCTTCGTCGGTTTCCTCCATGTTGGTGTCCCTGCCAGAAGGACTTGCCTCAGGGCTTATTTCGATTCCTAAAAAATGGTCGGGGGAAGGAGGTCCGTCCAAAGGTCCAGCACTCTGAACCTCCCTTGCCTCATCTGGTACCCGTCCAGTTGACTCTTCCATATCTCGAACCTGTTTGACGGGATTATTACTCTTCGTCTTAGACGAGCCGTTTGCTTGACGCGCGCCGCATTACCCCGCACGAGCAAAGACTGGGTCGTCTGACTTTCTCGGTCAAAACTATGAAAAAATATGTACTCGGGCAGAAGAGGCCCAACTCTAGAATGTGCCGAAGAAGAAGTATCGGTTCTAGGGTCAAGACAAGGTCTTGGTCGGCTAGGATTGTTTGACGAAGAAGATTCCATTTTATTGCTTTTCTAAGAAAGAATAAAGAATAAAAAAGAAAGAAAAGAACAAAGAAACGATACCTGCTAAGAACGTCTGGACGATTCGGTGAAGAATGCTGAAGCTGGACGATCTCCCTCTCTCTAGAAAATTTGCAGAGCTTCTCTCTCTAGAAAAATTCGTTCAAGGTGTGAAATGATCAAATGTTTTCACACCAAGTTTATTTATAGAGGAGAAAGAAACCTGGGGAGCCTGTCAAGAATGACCGGAGAAAGGGCACAACGGTCGGTCATGACCGGTAAAACCCAGAAAAAGGCGCGTCCTTTCATTCATTTCAAATAAAGCTACCTTGGGTTAAAAAGTCTTAACCGTCATATGGGCCTAATGAAGCTACCTTGGGTAAAAGGGCCTTGACCGTCAGATGGGCCAACAGTGAAAACCCTTTTAGGGGCAAATGTTGTAGCCTAAAATCTACGGTTCCTCTTACGACAGTTGGGCTCATCTGAGCCGTACATGTGTCCCCCCCTGATGAATAGAGGAAAAAGATCTACCCTTTGGGCTAGGCTCAGATTGGTTAAAAGGCTATTTTTCTGGCCCAAAAGGAAGTCAGAGGCCAGCCCTGTGAGGTGGCTGCATGAGAGTGGTTGATAAACCCTCTCAAATCATGGCCTGCCACGTGTCATGATCTGATTCTTCAGCCAATCAGAAACCACTATTGTAGTGCAGATTTTAAGGTTTGATGTCATCTTGCTATCACTATAAATACCCCTGAAATCAGGATAAAGATCATTCAATGCAAATAGTGCAAAGTTACTCTGTAAAACTACTCTCTCACTTTCTCTCTCTATCTCTACTTTCTCTTACAACTCCTGATATCTGACTTAAGCATCGGAGGGGGAACCACCACCCAAACCTCCAAGGTGGGTCCCTTTTTTGCAGGTTCGGGAGTGAAGATCAGGCTTGGACTAGGTTGAATCGGACATTTGTTGCACAAGTCTCCAAGGAAGAACATCTAAGTGATACTAGTTTACTTGCTAGACAAGAAAGCTCCATCTACAGCTTACTTGTTGGACAAGCGAACTAAACACATATGACTTTTATGACTTAAAACGTGAGTTTTAAACCTTTGCTTAATACTTTGCATTCTTGGATTGGAATCAAGTGTTTAGTGCCTATGCTTAATTAACTTTGGCAAGTTAATTTGTGTTCTTAGGAGCTTTTAGATTGCTTGGTGGTGTGACTTATTCAAGTAGTTTAGGAGTTTGCTATTCAATCGAGCTTGTGGATTCAAGTCTTCCGGTTGTCTCTTCTATCTCTTCTTGTGTAATTCGAGTGTTACTCCAATTATACAACACAACTAGTTAATTTTTGCAAGTTGGAGTGATGGGGAACAACACTTGGTATCATGATAGTGGTTGTTCTAAGCATATGACAGGAGACAAAACTAAGTTTCTCTCACTCTCAACCTATGAAGGTGGACGTGTGACCTTTAGTGACAATAAGAAAGGTAATATTGTTGCCATGGGTAAAGTTGGTAAGTCACTATCACACTCCATTGATAATGTATTTTTAGTTGAAGGTTTAAAGCACAATTTGTTAAGTATTTCCCAATTCTGTGACAAGGGAAATGTTGTAACATTTAATAGTGAAAAATGCTTGATCGTTAACATTAACTCTAAGAATGTCATCTTGGAAGGAACAAGGAAAGGGAACACATATATTGTGGATCTTGACCTTGTTCCTAAAAGCAATTTGACATGCCTTAGTGTTATTGAAGATGATCCACTCTTATGGCATAAGCGTCTAGGACATGCTAGCTTTTCATTACTTGACAAACTTCGAACAAAAGATCTTGTTTTGGGATTAACATCTATAAAATTTCATATTGATCAAGTTTGTGATGCATGTGCCAAAGGAAAGCATATTAGATCCTCTTTCAAATCTAAAACTGTTGTGAGCACCACAAAACCTTTAGAATTAATTCATATGGATTTGTGTGGCCCTATGAGAATTCAAAGTAGAAGTGGAAAGAGGTATGTGTTAGTTATTGTTGATGACTACTCTTGGTACACTTGGGTTATTCTTCTTTCTAGTAAGGATGAGACTTATGATGAGTTCCTTGTCTTTGCTAAAAGAGTTCAAAATTTGAGTGGTCACAAATTGATGCATATTAGATCCGATCATGGTAAAGAGTTTGAAAATTATAAATTTGATGACTTAAGCAGAAACCATGGGCTAGATCATAATTTTTCTGCCCCTAGGACACCAAAACAAAATAGGGTTGTAGAAAGGAAAAATAGAACTTTGGAAGAAATGGCTAGGACCATGCTAATTGCTAGTGAACTTCCAAGGAACCTCTGGGCTGAGGCTGTTAATACTGCTTGTCACATAATAAATCGTGCCATGATGAGACCTATCATTAACAAAACTCCTTATGAGCTTTATTTTGGAAAGAAACCCAATATAACTCATTTCAAAACATTTGGTTGCAAATGTTTTGTTCATAACAATGGGAAAGATAATCTTGGAAAATTTGATTCTAGGAGTGATGAAGAAATATTCTTAGGATATTCATCCCATAGTAAGGCTTATAGAGTTTACAATAAAATAACTATGTGTATTGAAGAAAATATCCACATAATCTTTGATGAATCTGACAACTTTAATCCAAGCAAACAGGTTGATGACTTTGACATTGGCTTGGTACGACCAAATGAGAAAGATGCAGATTCAATTAAGGAAGAAGAAATAAAAGAGGAAAGGAACGAAATAGATGAAAACATTCATAACAATGATGTTCCTGTTCCGCAAGATGATGGAGTTGTTCCTGTTCCTACTAAGAATGAAAATGTTGAAGGAACTAATTCAACAATTGCTGAAAGAGGAACAAATGAACAAAGCTCCTCATCCTCTCATGAAACTTAAGAGGAACAACCTGTTCCTATAAGGGAGTTTCAACCAAAACCTTGGAGACATCAAAAATCACATCCAGTGGAACTCATAATAAGTGACATATCCAAAGGTACGCAGACTAGATCTCAGTTAAGGATATTTTGTGCATTTCATGCGTTCTTATCAATGATAGAACCAAGAAATCATGAAGAAGCCCTAACTGATTCTGATTGGATAACTGCTATGCAAGCTGAATTAAATGAGTTTGAAAGAAACAAGGTATGGCATCTAGTTCGCTCTTCTAAGCAACAAAAAGTGATTGGCTTAAAATGGGTGTTTAGAAATAAACTAGATGAGTATGGAACAATTGTAAGGAACAAAGCTAGACTTGTAGTAAAAGGTTATAATCAACAAGAAGGAATTGACTATGAAGAAACCTTTGCTCCTGTTGCTAGACTTGAAGCCATTAGAATACTAATTGCATTTTATATATGTTTTGGCTCGTTATATTACGTTTTGGTATAAGTTATGAGGCTTATAATAGGTTTTTTATATGATATCTTAATGTTATAAGATTTAAGTTGCTTATGTTATAAAGTTGATTTAAAATATGAAAAATGTGTTCAATAAATTATTTTCCTTGATGCTACTACTACAAATCTCATATATATTAATTTGGCTTGTTTAATATTTATAGTAGTAGTATAATTTTACTATGCAGATATTTTATTACTCTATTGATTTGTTTGTAGGTAAAATTAGAAGAAGAAAAGAAAAAAAGGGAAAACATTTCTTCCCTTGGTCCAAAAGACCAACAGCAATCATGGGCCAAAACAAAGCAACACGGAGGATTGAAATAAAAGAAAAAGAAAGCAAAAACCTAACCCAAGACTGATGACAAAAGAACAAAAGAAAGGAAGGATGGCAGTTCATAAAAGATGAAGCCCAATGTTGTCTCACAGCCACGCACAACATTTAAAGAATTGAAAAGTTTGGATGCTGGGCCGAAGATAGAGAAGGAGGCATCAGTGACAGGGGGATTAAAAAAAACCCTTCACAGAGAATTATAAGAGGGGATACAGAAGGCTGGACGAGGACGGAGGTTTTTGACAGAGCCGCACGAGACAGAGAACGGGACGAGAGAAGACGCCAGAGGAAGAAGACGAACATTCATCTGATTCGTCATATGAATCTGGAGTTTATTTCTATCTTCTCTTAGTTTATGTTATTAAATTTCGTCAGTTACTATGTTTAATTTCAGATTTTTACTTTCAATTAGTTGGGTTAATTTAGTTTCAATGTCTAGCTAAATTTCCATGTATTAGGACTAGATGTAGTCTTTTATTTTCTGTCAATGATTTGAACTAAATTGTTTGGATTGATTTATTTTTTATTGCAATTTGATAATCTTGGTTTGTTTTCATATAATTGATTTGGCCAATTGATTATATGTTTAAGATATTGGATTATTAGCGGAAGTGAATTTTTCCGGTCCGGTCCCGATCCAAGAAAACCCCGGATTCCGGTCCACCGGTCCAGCCGGTTCCGGTCCGGTCCGGTCCTGTCCTGGACCGGTGCACACCCCTAACTGTTTGGATGAGCATTTGACTCTAATAGAATGGATTTTTTGAGCAGTTGTTATATGAAATTTCATGCTGTTATTGACTCCACTTAGTGTATTGTTATTGACTCTAATCAGATCATATTATCATCATCAAATCCAAACATTTTTTTTCATTTCACCAAATGCAAAATAACATGACAACAAACTTCAAGGGTTCCAACAATTTTTTTTGTATTAACTGACAACAAAGCATCACATTTGTTACATCCACCAATAACAACCTTAAACTAACTTAAGTAAAACAAGAAAATGGCAAAAACAAGCCATGAAATAAACAAAGCCAAGGTCAAGTTCTTCTCATTGCGTGAAGTTTTCAACACCTCAATACGCACTTGTGAAAGCTCAAATTTCATCTTTTGCACATCTTCTTCCAAGTTGTCTTTTTTAAGCAACAATTTTTTGATTATTTCAGCCATTAAACTCTTCTCATACTCCATCTCAGCTATGGTAGTCTCCTTCTCAAATATCTGAAATCTAAGATCATCAACTTCACTCCCTTGCTCAGTAAACCACTTTAAAAAATCACACTTAGTATCCTACAATACAAGAACAGTCAATTAGTTGCAAAAAAAACCCTAGATTTCCCATTTTTGTAAAAATAATCAATTAAAACAAAATTAAATGCTCACAGGCCATAAAGGGCACCCATAAAACTTCTGGCCAACATTTGCACCACGCTTCGCAGTACGAACAACGGCTTCTTTTCCACAATAACATTTCGTGGAACCATTCGAATTTCCCCTTGAATCAGAGGAACCCACTGACGTTTGTCTTCTGGCAGCCATTTCTGCTTCAGGTTCAAATATTGCTTTTGGGCTTCGATTGTTTTTGGACGAATTTAAGGCAGGAAGAAGAAAATATGGAAGAATTTGAGGGAGGAAGAAGAAACAGAACAAAGAAAGAAGAAGAAGGGGAAATAACGAAAAAAAAGAGCCAAAAAAAAATTTTATAAGGTCCCTCCAACGGTAAGTGCCACGTATGCATTTTACCTGCACCAACAAGTTAGGAACCGGTCATGACCTACTTCAGGAATTTTGGTCTAAAGTTTGTATTATTAAAAAATAATCAAAAGTTTGTATTATTGCGAGAGAACGGGCCAAAGTTTGTATTATTCCAGTTAAAAAATCCAATCTTGAATATGGTTGTGGTAAGACTGAATGGAAACACTAATACATGAAGTACTATTCTTTTTGAAGAGTTGGTTGGTCTTTGATTCATTGCTTGTGATTTCTAAACAATGTTTTCGAGCTAAAATTGTTTCTACAAATCTTATTTTTGGTCTTTGTAAAAACTTTCAGTTGAGTTATGACTGCTTATACCAGAATTTGCCTGAAAAGTCAGTCAGTTGGAAAGTTAAAATTTATATTAACAGATAGATGCTTCTATTATTATATAGTCCTTGTTTGCTCGAGGACTAGCAAACCTCAAGTGTAGGGGAGTTGATAAGGCTATATTTTATATATGTTTTGGCTCGTTATATTACGTTTTGGTATAAGTTCTGAGGCTTATAATAGGTTTTTTATATGATATCTTAATGTTATAAGAGTTAAGTTGCTTATGTTATAAAGTTGAAATATGAAAAATGTGTTCAATAAATTATTTTCCTTGATGCTACTACTACAAATCTCATATATATTAATTTGGCTTGTTTAATATTTATAGTAGTAGTATAATTTTGCTATATAAATATTTTATTACTCTATTGATTTATTTGTAGGTAAAATTAGAAGAAGAAAAGAAAAAAAAGGGAAAACATTTCTTCCCTTGGTCCAAAAGACCAACAGCAATCATGGGCCAAAACAAAGCAACACGGAGGATTGATATAAAACAAAAAGAAAGAAAAAACCTAACCCAAGACTGATGACAAAAGAACAAAAGAAAGGAAGGATGGCAGCTCACAAAAGATGAAGCCCAATGTTGTCTCACAGCCACGCACAACATTTAAAGAATTGAAAAGTTTGGATGCTGGGCCGAAGATAGAGAAGGAGGCATCAGTGACAGGGGGATAAAAAAAACCCTTCACAGAGAATTATAAGAGGGGATACAGAAGGCTGGACGAGGACGGAGGTTTTTGACAGAGCCGCATGAGACAGAGAACGGGACGAGAGAAGACGCTAGAGGAAGAAGACAAACATTCATCTGATTCGTCATATGAATCTGGAGTTTATTTCTTTCTTCTCTTTGTTTATGTTATTAAATTTCATCAGTTACTATGTTTAATTTCAGATCTTTACTTTCAATTAGTTGGGTTAATTTAGTTTCAATGTCTAGCTAAATTTCCATGTTTTAGGACTAGATGTAGTCTTTTATTTTCTAGTCAATGATTTGCACTAAGTTGTTTGGATTGATTTATTTTTATTGCAATTTGATAATCTTGGTTTATTTTCATATAATTGATTTGGCCAATTGATTATATGTTTAAGATATTGGATTATTAGCGGAAGTGAATTTTCAATATTAGTTCGTGGGGTTATCAAACGTCAAGCAGTATAATTTTAGGAATAGTTATACATTTGGGGTGGTCTTTTATATGAATTTCTTGTTCGTAATGGATTTATACTAATTGTTATGACCACAGAAGTAGGCGTAAGATTAGTTTAAATACACGTTTTCTACCTTGTAAGAGGAGATAATATATCATAGGAAGTTCGATCATTGCAATACAATAACTTTTAATCCGACAACTAGTTAAATTTCATTGCAGAAAGTAATTGGCGAAATCTAAGTCCTACTTATTATCCGACCCTTTTAGAGTTGGAATTAATTTAGTTTTTATTTTTTAGTAGTTTAGTTTATCACCACCATTCACTATTTCCGAATCGTCTAAATAATATTAGTATCTCTTAATTTGGTAGTTGATTATAGACCTCCTTGTGGGAAACGATATCTTGCTTACCCTATATTTACTTTAATTGACCCGTACACTTGTGGTATTTTAAGGTACTTTTAGGACCGACCAATTTCTAAATGGCTATTTAAATGAAGATGTATATGTTGAACAACCCCCTGGATTTGAAAGCAATGATCTCCCAAACCATGTCTACAAGCTTGACAAGGCTCTTTATGGGTTAAAGCAAGCGCCTAGGTCATGGTATGAGAGATTATCTAAGTTTCTTTTAGAAAACAACTTTAAAAGAGGAAAGGTGGATAAAACTTTGTTTCTAAAATCGAAAGGAACTGACATACTACTTGTTCAAATATATGTTGATGACATTATTTTTGGAGCAACTAATGAATCACTGTGCAAAGAATTCTCAAAACTTATGAGTAATGAATTTGAGATGAGTATGATGGGTGAGTTAAATCTTAGGTTACAAATTAAGCAAACTGAAAAAGGAATAATTATTCACCAACAAAAATACATAAAGGCACTGTTAAAGAAATATGGCCTCGAAAATTCAAAGATAAATCACACTCCTATGGGAACTTCAACTAGATTAGATGAAGATTCCATAGGAACAAGTGTTGATCAAACAAAATATAGAGGCATGATTGGTTCACTTTTGTATCTAACTGCTAGTCGTCTAGACATAGCTTTTAGTGTTGGTTTGTGTGCTAGATTTCAAGCAAATCCCAAGGAGTCTCATCTAACTGCCGTGAAGAGAATTCTTAGATATCTTAAAGAAACAGATGATCTTGGACTTTTCTATCCAAGAAGTGATACATTTGAGTTAAGAGGATATGCTGATGCTGAATATACTGGAGATCTTGTAAATAGGAAAAGTACCTCAGGTTTGGTTCAATTTCTTAGTCATAGTTTAGTTTCTTGGAGCACCAAGAAACAAAACACAGTTGCTTTATCCACTGCTGAAGCAGAATATGTAGCTGCTGCTGCTTGTTGCTCTCTGATGCTTTGGATAAAACAACAACTTTGTGACTATGGAATAATCTTTAATTGTGTTCCTATTTATTGTGATAATGCTAGTGCCATTAGTATTTCAAAAGATCCAGTGCATCATTCAAGAGTTAAGCATATACATATCAGACATCACTTTCTAAAAGAAAATGTGGAAAAGGGTTTGATTAAACTTGAGTTTTGTCAAACTGAAAATCAGATTGCTGATATACTAACTAAGCCCTTACAAAGAGATAGATATGAAAAATTAAGGCTTGAGTTAGGTCTAATAAAACTTAAGTAATTGTTTATATTCTAATCCCCCATGTCTGAATTGATTTGTCTTACTCTATGTGATATTAAGTGACTGTGATTAATTTCCTAAGACCATTGCAAATTAACATGTTAAAACATATACATGGATTCATAGGAATAATACTACTCACAAATGTCACATAATACTCCCCGTATTGTTCCTAAGTTAAAGAAACATGCATAATATGAAGAATGTTGTCATTTAGCATAAGTTGTTCCTATAGCACAAGTTCCTTAGAATTTATTTCCATAAATTAAAAAGTCCATAAAAATCAAAAATCCGAAAATCCCAAAAATATAGGAATCAGATTTAATCAAGTCATGATTTCCTTTTTATCTTTTCTTTTATTTTATCTTTTATTTTTGTTTTTATCCTTTTAATTTTTACGCGTGTAACTCTTCATTTACTGTTACATGCATCTTCTTCCTTCTTCCATTCCAAACCGTGTTCCTTAAACGCTTCAACTTCACCATTATTCATCTCCTTCACACCTCTTCGCACGACATAAAACCACAAATTCTTTTCACCAAATGGTAAAAACCTCTCGCAATTCACCTTTTCCAAAAGCAAAAACTCCCAAAACCTCTCAAATGGAAAACCCCTATTCTCCATCCAAAACCCTATAAGCCAAAAATTTTCAAGAAACAACAATGGCAGTAGAAGAGCAAAAATTAGAGTCACCTAGGAGAAGTGTGAGAAGAAGAAAACTAATTGGGGAAGATGATGATGAAGAAACCTCGGAACTAGTTGAGGGGGAAGAAGAAGTTTCACCTGTTCCTTTCAAAGGAACTGCTGCTTCTTCCTCCAAGAAAAGAGTGGAAAGAAGTAATTCAAGGTATGTTTTAGGATTTTGTGTCGATTTGGAGTGGGCCAAGAAAGTTAGATTCAATGAATTAACCGACATACTAAAGGAACAGGGTATGGAATACCTGTTTGAAACCGCTTTTAACAATGCCTTAGTTCCTTTAGCTATGGATGGATGAATTTTGTGCAAACTTCATCAACACTGATGGAGTATGTACTACAGAAGTTAGGGGGAAGAAAATAAAATTTTCCCAAGAAACTTTAGCAAAAATATGGGAAGTTCCTTGCAAAGGAACTGATCTATATTTTAAGAGGAAAGGAACTGTCGCCTTTCCCAATTTCTCCCAAGATGAAATTGTTGAATCCTTTGGGGGAACTGCTGGCCAAAATAAAATAAATCACAATCTTCTTTCTCCTGTCCACAAAATTCTGTTTAATCTTGTTTGGAGAGCACTCATTCCTCGAACTGAAAAGAGGAATGAGGTGGGTCTCTTAGATATGTGTTACATGTTTTGCCTTGACCACCACATTCAAATAAACTTCCCTTCTCTCTTTATCCAACATCTAACTCATTGCATTGAAAATCATTGTGTTGTTGGCTATGGTGCATTGATCACCTCTCTTCTTTCTCACTTTAAAGTGAAGACTACTGGTTGGCCTACCTTGGGGATAAAACAAGGAAATATTCTAAATGAAAAGACTTTGTATGGTTTGGACCTCTCTGTCCAAGATGGAGTGTTAACTCAAGGGAGGATTGCTACTAGTTCCTCTCACAAAAGAAAACTGTCTAAGGCAGTAGAAGAGGAACCAATGGAAGTCATACTGGAGGAACAAGTTCCTGCCCCTACAGAAAAAGAACAGAAACCCAAGAGACGCAAAACTGTTGCCAAAAAGCCTTCCCCTCCTGTTCCTAAAAGAGTTAGACAAAGCACTAGGTTGAAAATTGCTAAAATTATCCCTGTTCCTTCAAATAAGGACTCTCCTTTAGTCCTCTCTGATGCAGAGGAACAGGATCACAATTCACCTAAGGAACCTACTCCTCCATCCTCACCAAAAATACCAGTAACCCTCACCACCATTCCTTCCATCTCTCCCTCATCCTTCTTTGTTCCTTCCAGTTATGAACAGTTGAAGGTTGAGATGAAAGCATCAAATCCTTTCTCCTCTACATCTTTCCACCAAAACCACCTTTCCTTCCTTCCATTTACACCACCACCTCACCTTCTGTTTCTCTCAAAGGAACAGCAGGACCATCCCAAGAAAACACCACAGTTCCTCCACCTAAACCATCCACTGCCTCTGGTTCTAAGGGAAAGGAACAAGTTCCTTCGGATGAATTTGGTTGGGTTAATGAAGTGTGTCTCCCTGCTCAGCATATGATTAAGTTTTACAATCATCTTCACTGGACTTTAGATGCTAAAACTGATACAATGATGGGTTTAATGAAAGTCCTTAGTGATATTGTGATTGAACAACAAAAGAACATGGAGATGATGGCCCAAGCCATTAACAGTTTGAAGCAACAACTTGATGGGCAACATGGAGAGGTGATGAAGAAATTGGAAAAAGTGGTTGAGGAAGAAGTAGTCGAAGAACACCATACCCCTTCCCTTCCTAATGTCTAGTTCTTGTTTCTCTCCAAGGAACAAGAATTCTTAGCTTTTGTTTCTTTTCTTTTCTTCTTTTTCTCTTTTGTACTTTAATGGAACAAGTGCTATAAATAGATGACTTTTGCTATATTTGTCTTCGTTTGTGATTTGAGTGCATAATTTCTTACTTGGAATGGCTAGTATTATGTGATTGATGTTTGAGCAAGTCTAACCTTTGAAATTCCTAACTTATCCATTTTTGGTGCTTGTTAATGGTCTCAAGGTCTTGTGCATTACAATCTTCCCAAAATCACCAAGCGTTTGATCTTTTTGACGATGACAAAGGGGGAAAAGATAAGGAACAAACTAAGTTGACAAAATTGAAAAATAAAACTAAGTTGAAAAAATTGAAAAATAAAAAACATTGAAAACATGAAAACATGAAAATCCTTAATCTGCCTTAATTAAATTATATAAATTATTATTTTATCTTTTTTATTCTCTTATGATTATTTGTTGTTTTCCTTAGTTTGTAACTTTGTTGTCATCATCAAAAAGGGGGAAATTGTTGAACCCTAATTTTGATGATGACAAAGGAACAAAGATGCAAATTAAGTATTGGACTAACAAGTTGTTTAAGTGAATGAATTTCAAGGTATCAATGAACGGAACAAAGAGGATTCTAAGTCAAGGAAGAAATCAAGTTTGGATTTTGAAGATTAAGTAAAGATGTTTCATAAATTGGTACTGGAGCAGCATTGGAACAAGAGGACTAAAGCGAGGCTTTTTGTTTCTAGTTCCATTGTAAAGGAACGAGTAAGAATGGTAAGGAACTATGGCAATTTAAAATGAGAATGAGCGTTTGTTCCTTTGTCAGGAACAGACGAACTGTCATTTAACTAATAAGTTAAAGGAACTGACTATTAATAGGAACTAGACTTAGGATGAAGCATTACAACGGTTTGTTTATGTCTGTTGAGTAATTTATGCCTAGAATCTAGGTAACCGTTTTATTTAAGGAAAAATCTGATTTTAAGGAAAATCTTTTTAAGGAAAAGATTTTATTTTTATAAAAGATAAATATCCTTTTTGGTTTTATGGAAAAAATTTTAAAGATAATATTTTTGGTAAAAGAATTTTATTTTGGGTTTAATAATTAAAATGCTTTTTATTAAATCAGATTTTCGAATAATGCTTTAAGTGGTTGCTAAAATTAAGGGAGCAGTAACATAATTATCTCCCACGTTTAACAATGATCATGGAGATCATGGGTTGAATGAGGAACGTGTTCCTCCGGGTAAGGAACATCATGGGATAATGATTTTACCACTAACACATGTTTTAATCCCACGTTCGAAGTTATTACCACTATAAATACTAATGTCTAATTAAGTTCCAAAGTGCGTCTGACCAAGAGAATTAGTGAGTTTAACTAAGTAAAGTGTCAGTGCCTTCATTCTCTCATTAAAGCCATTTGTTCTTTTCCTTCTTACTCTAATTCCTCTAAGTTTATTTGATCTATTGTATTTTGGTTTTTGGGGTAAGGGGACTTTGAGTGAAGTTCTGTAAGAGAGAAGTTTTGAGTGAAGCGAGTTAAAGTGAGAAAACTTCAAGTGAAGTTGAGAGGAACAACTGTTAAGGGAACAGTTGTTCAGGAACTTGAGTTTAGGAACTCAAGGTGTGGCCCGTGAGTAGAATTAGGTTGTAACAAAGTTGTTTGGCCTAATTAGTGAAAGAGTTGAGTTTAAAATCCCTAGTGGTCGAGGTTGTTTCTTCTTGTTGGGCCCAAGAAGTTTTTCCTCGTAAAAATCCCTTGTGTTCCTTTAGCTTGTTTCTTTGTTTAAGTTTAAAATTGCGCAAAAAGTTACGTTTATTTACACATACAATTCCCCCCCCCCTCTTGTACTCGTTCCTAGTGAAATAACATATTACAAAATGAATTTAGGCTTGTTCATTATTCTTTTTCCGAACTGAACCAATCAGACAAATGTATATTCATCAAAGGGTGCTAAAATGGGAAAACACAATTTTGTGTCTATGATGGCTGCCAAGTGAAGAGAGAAAAGGTTCGAGTGAAGTTAATGGCTGCTGCAGGGGTGAATTTAATGGTGGTTCACATAGATGGAGGGAAGATGATAAGGGAATGGGTTAAGAATTTTGGGAAAGAAGCAATTAAAATCCAGTTGTATAGTGGGTTTATATTTTTTACAAAAAGCAAAAAGTTGCACTTCATTAAAAATGGTGTAACACTCCAATAACTCTCTCCCTTTACAAATACTGAAATTAGTAGGAAATTATTAAATCATTACCGCCATGCGTGAAAACGTTTTGGCTTATTTAAAATTTTGCAGCGGAAAATAAACAAAATATTTCGAACTGGAATTAAAAGTTGATAGTATGTCTTACATCTTGGAACCAATTATGGCTCCCCAAAAACCAAGTCAAAGTGAACATCGAAAAGACAACTTCAAAGTCAAACAAATTCAAACCCATTAAAAATCCACAAACAATTTAAAATCCCACAATTCAAATGTGAATGATAATTTAACACTCGTCAATCCTAGATGCATCATGCTATCTAACCTGAAATAGTTGTATGACCAATTGATACGTAGATGACTACTCGCCAAACAATATAATAGTAAAGATGAGTCGTCACATGATCAATAAGACACAAGCAATGATTAACACACAAAGCATGTAATCAGCAAAGCTGAGTACATACTTTCTAAGAATAATAAAATAAACAACCTAGCATGATACCACAAAGCAAATAAAAGTCATGCATTGCAGGCAATAATATTCAAACGTAACAAGACTCAAATAGAAAGCTTAATTTATTAATTAATTTATATAAGCAATAAGTCGTCCAACCAAAATAACCTTCATTAAGAATAAGGGGCTACAGGCACGACTATGTGCCACAAAACCCATCGATATAGAAAATAAATAAAGAGGAACGTATTGATCAAATGGTCATATGTAAACCCCTGGTTACCACCATGTACTCCAATTCTTTTTGTTTGATACTCTACACGTGCGCAAATCGAAAGCTTAAATACTCATTCTCTTTCACTTTACGTAATTAGTTGATTAATCAATATCCAACTATTAAATTCAACCACAACATACAGTATATAATTTATCTTTGATTAATAGCAATGGTCGCAGAATACACATATTCAATAACCATTAATTTCTTTAATCTCAGTGTTGAATAAAATCAACAACAAAACAATGTCAATAAGACATACCTTCCTTTACTCAATTAAGATCCACGATCATGAAAGAGTAATTAAAATAATAAGACATAAAATAATACAACGATTAATTCCAATAACCATTAACATTCATAGGTAAGAAATAATTCCTGATTAATAAATAATCAAATTCTTTTGACATGCTTAGTATCAACAATCCATACAAACATATAATAAATATTAATTCACATGCTTCTTACAACAGTCACAGAAACATATCATATTTCGTCGCAAACAATTGTACCTATAACAACTATTAAAGTTCCCTAAACTTGATACTAAGTTCAATAACTATTTTCTAGTACATAATATTATATCCAAACTCTTAGACATGTACGTACCTCGTATACATGATCGTTTGTGTCACTTTCAATACACTAAAAGTCACTTATGGAGTATTTTTCTCTTATAAATAACAACAAATAATCAATCATCCACCACTAATAAATTTCCAGCAATTAATTAAACACTAAAAGCCTTTGAAAACCTTTAAAAACATTTTATTAAACACCAAGGTTCAACCTTTCAATCCATAATAAAAATACTAAAAAAATTCACCTTTAAAACCCTTAAAATTCAATACTTTCCCTATGCAATAATTTTTTTTACTAATTGCAAACTATTACTTCCTCCCTTCTTTAAGGGACGCAACATTTGCATAGTAGCCACTATTTATCTACAACCTTATCCCATATTCTCTCACTAATGTATAAGAAAAAATTATAGTCAAGTGGGATTTTGTTTGATTCGTTTTAACTTATACTTTCACAATATCAACTTTTTATAGTTTTTATTTTTACACAAAATTAAAGACATTAAGAATTGAAGTAGTCCATTGGATAGTTTTTTTTTTGAAGTTAAGATAAAATCTCTTGCACAAATGGGCGGAGATTTGGGGATCCCACTTTATAAGGGGAAAAATTCGAACCCTTGTCACAAGGGTGGAAGGAGGGCCTCCAACCAACTAGGCCAACCTTGATTCTCTATTGGATAGTGTGTACTGTGCAAAATGTTGCATCCTTTAAAGAAAGCAGGAAGTATATTTTATAGATATCACTAAGAAAAATAAAAATAAGAGGAGAAAGTAAGCCAAATCATCCATTTTGATCCATCGATAGAGAGGTGGTAGCTCAGTGGAGTACCACCCCGAATTCTAGAGCATTGCCCAGGGTTCGAATCCTCATCCCAATAATATTTTGGAGCATTTACTTCTGAGCTGTTTAGCCTTGTACCCAGCCTCTGAGCTGGTGTGCCCTGCAGGCTAATAGCCTATCATGGATTGATCTACGGACCAATTATCTTTCCTAATAAAAAAATATCCATTTTGATCCATCGTTTGGAAAAAGAATGATCAAGGACCAAATTATACTAATATGACACAATTTTATCAATGAGTTTTCTTATTGAACAAAAATGGTGATCTTGAAGTCCCAACCAGAGCTAAGGGAGTGGTTTGAAACATATGGGTTCCAAATACTCCATTAAAAGAGGCAATTTGAAGCTGATGATGTTATTTTCTGGCCTTCTGGGTACAAAGGGGATGAATACAAGCCTTGATACAAACTGAATGCACATTGCACCACTATATCTAAGAACCTTAAAAAACAAAAAGAGAATGTCTTGCTGTGGAATATAGAAAGAGACAAGATATTCTGGGTACAAAGGGGATGAATACAAGCCTTGGGACCAACTGAATGCAGATTACACCAATATATCTAAGAACCTTGGAAAAACAAAAAGAGAATGTCTTGCTGTGGAATACAGAAAAAGATACACGATTGCCCCCTATAAAATGGAAGTGCTTTTCAGAAAAAGCTGATTCGTTCTTCGAATTCTACACAAGTCATCGAGGAAAACTGCTAGCAGGGAAGTTGCGCAGCGGATTTTCCTTGAGTAATTCAGTTTCTCTGCATCATAACATTACAGTTACGGAGCTAATTCCGAAAGCCAAATGACGCTACATTAGCAGTTTGGGATAGCATACCTTTTGAAATTATCTTCATCCCTCTCCTTCAGTAGTGCATTTGAGATGTTTTGAGAATCACCAGTTTGATGCACTCTGTATGAGATAAGATGACAATGAATAAAACATAAGCCTACCCTTTAAAAAAACCATAAGCCTAAAGAACAAGTTTATGCACATGAACTGACAACAATAAAAGACCTCTGGTCTATTGCTTTTTTTCTGAACAAATAGGAGGGGAACTAGGACTTTAGGAGTTGCAGCTTTTACATGCAACCAATAATATAACTTATGTTCATTGATCGTGTTGTAAGCAGCAACATAGAGGATATTTCCAAGGTATTACTGTGAGAAGTCTACAACAAAATCCTCCAGTAAAGCTTCCATGAGTTTCATTTGCTTTACTAATAAAGAAGTATTAATTTCTAGTACTTACTCAGAACATTCCTCATCTACAAACACCTCAATCGCAGGAGTGACAACTCTTCCAAGTCTACTGCCGGGCCTCTCCAGAACCTGTATGTAGTAGATTATTAGAGCATGCTATAGCATCTTTTCAGGGTTTATTCATTGTATTCTTTCATCTTTAGAAAATAAGATAGTACAAGCTAAGCAAATTGTTGACCTTAAATGATTTCCACTTTGCAGGGATTGCTTTGTTCTCTTTGTTTCTATCTTTGTGAGAGGCAAGACTATCCCACGGTTTTGATCCTACTTTTGATAGATCTACCCGATAACTAGAGTTATTCTCAACATTTGTATCCTTATAGACAGACAAAGGAAGTCGCTCGCCCCTAAAATTATAAGAAAAAAAGTTTAGCTTTGTATACAAGTAAATTTAACGATACTAAACAATCAAATAAGCAAACCTTACTGCTTCCTCATTTCTTTGCTTACCTATTTCCCTTGATACTTTTCCTGGCAATATCTGAAACTTCCTTATGGTGTCTTCCTAGAATAAAAAAAGATAGCATTTAGCACACAAAGGAACGGAGATGGAAATAAATGATGAACTTCTAGGTTTTATTCAAGTCAAATGAAAAGCTCACCATTTTCTTCTCCTGCAGACAGCACAGTGCCAAAGCTTCGAACAGATAGACTATTCTCTGTTACATCTTCCTGAAGAAAGCAAGAAAAAATTAATCATAATGACCATTATGTAAATATATCAAAACTATGAGGTCTGATAGCGTAAGGTCCATACATAAGTGGTGGTTTTCGATCTCCCCACCGAGCGAGCAAGAAATTTCCTGTAAGCTGCTTCCAACTTTTCTTGAGGTTGAGCATTTCTATGCATTGAAAGAACATTTGATCAGAATATATTTTATCCATGGCTCATTGATGTACAGCAAATATTAGATGACAGAAACTGCATAATCTACCAGTTATTCCGGTAGTAAAAAGAGGGATTATATCTACTGAAACTATCTTTCTCTCAATTATCTGCTTCTCTCAATTATCTGCGGAAGTGCTCAGTTTGACAAACTATCTGAATCAAATGGACCACCTTAGATGTGGTCAACAGCTGAATAACAGACATACCATTATATCAAGCTGTTTGAAGATCTGCATATCTGGGCTAGTTGTTCATTAAGAAGTTTATTAAGGTACTGTGATGAACATGGCATAACATCCAACTCTGACTCAAGTTTAAGGGACCAAAAAATTGCAAAGAAAAATATATAAACAATCACAAGACATGGTTGTAGCAGATTTGCAGTTCATACAACAAAGGGTTACAATAATCAACATTGATATGAAAGCATGACAATTACATCACTCCTTAGGTGGATTAAGATGGTAACAGACCATTGCATAGTTGCATTTACTTTATCGGCCTCTAGTTGGTTCAATCCAGAGAAAAGGGAAAGGACTTCATGAAGGAAAGGTGAGAAATAGAGCAGAATCTCAGCAGAGGTGTGAGCTTTCATTAATTCATTTTATCTTGTTTGGTTCAGGAGTCATTTTGTAATCCACCCACAACCAATTCCCCCTCCCCAACAATCATCTTGTTTCTGCTTTCTAACCACCTCGTACTTCTCTGACTTTCTCCAGCTATTCTCAGTCCCTCCCAAAATATTAACTATCCAGTATCAATCTTTCCTTAAACATTGGGATGTAAGAAAATCTCCTGCCAGTGGATCAACATTTTCAGCGTAAATAAGCGGGTTTTCTCTACCCCTTCTGGCTCGTACAGATGCTGCGAACGTTTTCTATTTCTTGGTTCTCAATATACCCGATTTACGTAATGAAAAACATTCTGAGCCAAAATGGGGTGGGAAAGGAACTTGAAGACAGAATTGAACCAAAAAACCATCAAAGGGAGTAAAAAGTTCTCCTCTAGAACTTTAATCACATTGTTCACCCATAAAGAAAGAAGATGGTGACGACTTCAGCAACTGCATAAGACAGAAACTACTCTTCCATGTCAGATGCACAACTACTCTTCCATGAAAAATAATGTAAAACTTATTAGTGGAGCACAACTGCACAAGGGATAATAACACCGATACCAAGAAATGTCATCACCATGCTAGATGGCTTTCCTAGACCAATAATTTTCTGTGTGCATTGTGCACTATGTTGCTTATGCTTGGTTGAAGACTTAAAGTTGCATGAAAAAAGTGATGCCAGCAATCAGAAGAATCAAGAACTCCATGTGATCCAAACTCAAGGTTCCAGACTTGTTCTATTCATAGAAACCAACACGATAACAACAACATTTATGACAATATATTTAGGTAGCACACAGTTTAGAAACCAAAAATCACACATGGATGACAATTGCAACAAGAGGTTATAAATCCAGAAAATAAGGGTCTTCTAAATTATCTTATTTGGTCAATCTAGCTATGGCACTAATTGCCAAAATGTTGCTACCCTAATCAACCCCAAAAAAATAATCTTGTCCTCCCCTTACCAAACAATATGAGAAGGTCTCTGCGAATGCATAAAAAGAATAAGAATCTTTAGAGATTAGCTTTCGAACAATTAGCCAACGTAATATACAACGATGTTGTGGATGTCTGGATGAGGTAGGTAATTCAAATATTCGATAGCTAATGACTGAAACAAAGAGCAAAGTGTACTTCCTTCTGTAAGATCGATGCCTTGAATCTGGTGAAAATGCGGCTCATTCGGGGGAATTGAGTGCTCGCCCGATCGACCGGCGAGTCATGCCCGACCGGCGAGTCGCCCACCCAGCGAACTGGCTTGGGGACCAGGGCGAGAGCCCGGCATGCAGATCGTCAAATCCGTTTTTGCGCTCGACCGGCGGCCTTAGCCCAGGCGACCGGGCGGGCACCGCCCAACCGGGCGATCTGGACCGGTCGACCGGGCGGGACCTGTTTTGACGCGGGGAAGCGATTTCGAGTCGGCGTATAATTAGGCCTTTAACCTAAATCGTTAATTCGACGATTTAGTTTATAAACACATCTGTAATTCTGGTTATCCTTCTTATCAATAATATTATTCTCTCTCTGTCTGTGGATGTAGCCAACACTCCGTTGGTGAACCACGTTAAATCTGTGTGTGATTTCTCTTTGCTTTGCATTCAATATTTGTTTTTTTTCACATCTGTCATAACAAATTGGTATCGAGCTTTTGTGTTCGATCCGGTAAAGAGAAAGATGTCTGGGATGAATGTGAAAATCGATAAATTCACTGGGAGAAACAGTTTCAGTCTGTGGCAGATCAAGATGCGGGCTTTACTGAAGCAACAAGGCTTGTGGGCACCGTTGGCAAAGAAGTCATCGGGTTCAGAAACCTCTGAGATGGCCGTTCTGGAGGAGAAGGCACATTCAACGATTATGTTGTGTCTTTCTGACGACATAATTACTGAGGTAGCGGAGCAGGAAACCGCCGCCGGTCTGTGGTTGAAGTTAGAGAGTCTGTACATGACGAAATCTCTAACCAACATGTTGCTTTTGAAGCAACGTCTGTTCAGCCTGCGTATGCAGGAAGGTATGTCTCTGAGGGACCATTTAGATAAATTGAATACTATCTTGCAAGATCTTCGAAATATTGATGTTAAAGTAGATGATGAGGATGCTGCTTTAATTCTGTTAGTATCTTTGCCTTTATCGTATGAGAATTTTGTGGATTCTTTTATTGTTGGGAAAGATAGTCTGTCATTAGAAGAAGTAAGATCTGTTCTTTATACAAGAGAAGTCCGTCATCAGGCATCTGGTTCTAGTACAGAAAATCAGACATCTGGATTAGTTATCACTGGAGGTAAGGGACAGGGAAAATCTGGTAAAAAGAAATCGAACCATAAAAATTCGAATTCAAAGGGTCCTAAACCTAATGATGTCTGTAATTACTGTAAGGAAAAGGGGCATTGGAAAAATGAACGTCCAAAGAAAAAGAAACAGCAGGACAAAAATGAAGGTTCTCATTGCTCGCGTAAACCGATGGTAATTCCGAGGAAAATCGCCCTAGTTGTTAATAACCGTCACATTATAGGGATGTGTGGGTTCTTGATTCGGGGCATCGTATCATATTAGTCCCCGCAGGAGTGGTTTTCAACTTATGAGCGAGATGGATGGGGCAAGTGTTTTATGGCCAACAGTGTCGCCCGCAAAGTAGTTGGAATAGGCTCCATCGATTGAGAACTCATGATGGTACATTCTGTACCTTGAACGAAGTTAGGCATGTTCCACCGATGACAAAGAATCGATATCTTTGAGTCTTCTGACGGCAGAGGGTTCGCCCAGGTGAAGGTGGAGTTATGAGTGTCTGCAAGGGTTCGAAGGTAGTTCTGAAAGGTATTAAAAATGGTACCTTGTATTTTCTTCAAGGTTCTACTGTGACAGGTTCTGCTGCTGTTGCATCATCTGAGGTTCCCAAGGAGAATGACCAAGTTGTGGTATAGGAGACTTGGACATATGGGTGAAAGGGGGATGCAAATTCTGTCAAAAAGGGATCTTCTGTGTGGGCACAAGGTGCAGGATCTTGAGTTATGTGAGCATTGTGTGATTTCTCTTTGCTTTGCATTCAATATTTGTTCTTTTTCACATCTGTCATAACAAATCAATACAAAGGGCACACTTGATTATATGTGTTTGGGAAGCTTCATCGTAGTAAGTTTCCAAAGGCTGTGCATACTACAAAGGGCACACTTGATTATATTCACTCTGATTGTTGGGGTCCTTCCCGAGTTGAATCTATTGGAGGTCACAGGTATTTTGTGTCAATGATCGATGATTATTCAAGGATGACTTGGGTAATTATGATGAAGCATAAAAGTGAGGCCTTCATGAACTTCAAGCAGTGGAAGGCTTTGGTGGAAAATCAAGCTGCAAGAAAGATAAAAAGGCTGCGAACTGATAATGGTCTGGAATTCAGTTGGTCTGAGTTTAATGAGTTCTGCAAGAATGAAGGGATTGCACGCCATCATACTGTCAGGAATACTCCACAACAGAACGGGGTAGCAGAACGCATGAATCATACATTGTTGGAGAGAGCGAGGTGCATGCTCTCTAATGTTGGGTTACCTATAAGATTTTGGGCAGAAGCTGTAAGTACAGCTTGCTATCTGATCAACCGTGGACCTCATACTGGTATTGATTGTAAAACACCTTATGAGGTGTGGTGTGGTCTGGTAAGCCTGCAGATTATTCTTTGTTGAGAGTTTTTGGTTCTACTGTTTATTATCATGTAAGTGAGGGTAAATTAGAACCTAGAGCTAAGAAGGGTGTATTGGTGGGTTTTGGGAGTGGAGTTAAGGGTTATAGAATCTGATCACCTTCTGAGAGTCGAGTTATACTCAGTAGAAGTGTAATATTTGATGAAAATTCTATGCTTAACCCCACTGTGAAATCCATGGTGGTGTCTGTTGGTAGTAATGTTGATAAACAGGTGGAGTTGCAAGTCACTCATGATGAGAGTGAATCACAGCACCAAGGTGGAGAAGATCAATATGGTGCTACTGAATCTGAATCTTCTAGTCATCAATCTGCCTCATCTGAAGCACATCGAACTAGCATAGCACTTGATAGAGCTAGAAGAGCTGGTGTGGGACAACCTAGGAGGTATGGTTTTGAGGATATGGTTGCTTATGCACTGCAGGTTGCTGAGGAGGTGGAGGTAGATACTCATGAGCCATCCACCTACAAGGAAGTTGTCTCAGGTAGTGAGTCTGCTCAATAGCTCGCTGCTATGAGAGATGAAATGGAGTCTCTGGATAAGAATCAGACTTGGGAGCTAGTCAAACGTCCCAAGGAGAGAATAATTGTCACCTGCAAATGGGTTTTCAAGAAGAAGGAAGGGACCTCACCTTCTGAGGGTGTCAAGTATAAAGCTCGGGTTGTTGCAAGAGGGTTCACTCAAAGGGAAGGGGTTGACGATAATGAGATTTTCTCACCAGTGGTCAGACACACTTCCATCAGGGTGCTACTAGCAATAGTTGCACATCAGGATCTTGAACTTGAGCAACTAGATGTGAAAACAGCTTTTCTACATGGAGAGTTGGAAGAAGAGATTTATATGACTCAACCAGATGGGTTCCAAGTTCCTGATAAAGAAGACTATGTTTGCAGACTGAAGAAGTCCTTGTATGGGCTAAAGCAGTCTCCTAGGCAGTGGTATAAAAGGTTTGACAGCTATATGATTGAATTAGGCTACAACAGGAGTCTGTATGATTGTTGTGTGTATCACAACAAGCTGGATGATGAATCATGGATTTATTTGGTCCTGTATGTAGATGATATGCTCATAGCTGCAAAGTCCAAGTCTGATATTCAGAGGTTGAAGGGTCTTCTCAGTGCTGAGTTTGAGATGAAGGATTTGGGTACTGCGAAAAAGATTTTGGGGATGGAGATTTATAGGGAAAGAGATCAGAGGAAGCTTTTCTTGTCACAGAAAGGCTACATTCAGAAGATTTTGTCAAGGTTTGGCATGTCAACAGCTAAGCCTATAGATACTCCAAGTGCCTCCAATAATCATTTGTCTGTTGCTTGTGCACCTAAGTCTGCTGAGGAGAAGGAGTACATGAGTCGGGCTCCCTATGCTAGTGCAGTAGGGCGTCTGATGTATGCTATGGTCTGCATTAGGCCGGATCTTGCACATACAGTCAGTGTTGTTAGTAGGTTCATGGGTGATCCTGGTAAGGAGCATTGGCAGGCAGTCAAGAGGATTTTCGTTACCTTCGAGGTACGTCTGATGTTGGTCTCATTTATGGGAATGATACTCAGTGTTTAGTTACTGGTTATTCGATTCCGATTATCTTTGGAGATGTAAAATGTAGAAGGTCTATGACTTGGTTATGTATTTACTCTTGGTGGCTCTGTTGTTAGTTGGAAGGCAACTTTACAGGCTACAGTTATTTTGTCTACTACTGAAGCAGAGTACATGGCATTGACAGTAGCTGCTAAAGAGGGAATATGGTTAAAGAGGCTAGTCAGTGATCTTGGTTTGCATCACGATCAGGCCATTGTGTATTGTGACTAGAGATGGCAACGGGTCGGATCTGGACCGGGTCCGCTAGGACCCAGATCCAGATCCGTTTTCAAAGACTGGATCCGAATCCGCCCCGGATCTGCCGGGTCTGGAAAAATAGGACCCAGATCCAGATTCGACGGATCCGTAGGATCCGGGTCCAAAACGGGTCCAAAACGGGTCCAAAACGGATCCGTTCCTAAAATTATACTATTTCTCAAACCCTAATTTCTTCGCCAAACAACAATTCAACAACGCTTAAAAAAATACAAGCGAAGAATAGGAAATTACGCATAAGTAAAAAAATACACTTAAAAGTTACGCATAATTAAGAAAAAATAAAAAAAATCTTAGATTACAAAATCAGATAAATCAAAGTAAATAAAAAGAAATTAAACTATACAACAAAAGCTGAAAAACAAGGATAAAGAAAAAACAAGAAGAGGAAATTTATAAATCTAACCTAGAAGTTGGATCTTACATCTAAGCAGGTCGAATTTAAGCTGCCTAAGAACCGAAAAATCATCTTTAGAATCTGGATCGAAGTTCCGAGTGAAGCTTGAAGAGAATTTCAAAACCGCCATTGAAGAGCGCTTGGAAACTACCGATGAAGAAGAAGGGGAGGTGATGCGCTGGAGCCTGGATGACTGGCAGTACGGTGGTGCGTGGCCGTCTGAAATAAGAGAAGGGGAGTGAAGCTCGTCCAGCTTGTGCGAGAGACGGGAGTCGCGGTCGGTCGGGATTGTGAGAGCTAGTGCCGACGGCCTTCGAGACTTTAAGAAGGGGAAGGACTAAGGGCAAAGGGAAGAGAGAGATAGAGAGGGGGGTGAAGGTATGAGGAGTTGAGGACGGCTGAGAGTTAGGGTTTTAGGGGAGAATGGTGACTTTTGGAGTTTTGACCGTTAGCGGCCTCTCATTGGACTTAAAGCGCTTGAGCCCAGCCAGCCCAGCTTATATTTTTTTTTTTTAAAAACGGATATGCGGATCCGGGTCCGGCTCTTGGGGTCAGATCCGGACCCAGACCCGCAATTTGATGACAGTACCCGGATCCGACCCGGATCCATCGTGTCTAAAATTTTAGGACCCATATCCAAAAAAACGGATCCGGGTCCATGGATCCGGACCGGGTCCAGGATCCATTGCCATCCCTAATTGTGACAGTTTGAGTGCAATATGCTTAGCCAAGGATCAAGTCCATCATGAGAGGACTAAGCACATTGATGTGAGATATCATTTTCTGAGCAGTCAGAAGAGGGTTAAGGTGAAGAAAGTAGGTACTGCTGATAATCCTGCTGATATGTTCACTAAACCTGTTCCACAGAGTAAGTTTCAACATTGTTTGAACTTGCTCAATGTTCGTGATTGTTAGTTGCCCTTTGGGGCAAGTCTGGGGCCCTTAGGGGCTAATCTGGTGTCCTTAAGGGACAAATCTGGTCTGGTTGTCTTTCGGGGCAAATCTGGTTGTAGGGATAATTTGGGCATTGTGTTCAATGCGTCTGTCATCTGTTTTTGGTTCGTTATGAGAGGATTCAAGTCAAGGTGGAGATTTGTAAGATCGATGCCTTGAATCTGGTGAAAATGCGGCTCATTCGGGGGAATTGAGTGCTCGCCCGGTCGACCGGGCGAGTCATGCCCGACCGGGCGGAGTCGCCCCGCCCAGGCGAATTGGCCTAGGGACCGGGCGAGAGCCCGGGCAGAAAGATCTTCAAATCCGTTTGCGCGCCCGACCGGGCGATCTGGCCCAATCGACCGGGCGGGACCTGTTTTTACGCGGGGAAGCGATTTCGAGTCGGGATATAATTAGGCCTTTAACCTAAATCGTTAATTCGACGATTTAGTTTATAAACACATCTGTAATTCTGGTTATCCTTCTCATCAATAATATTATTCTCTCTTTGTTTGTGGATGTAGCCAACACTCCGTTGGTGAACCACGTTAAATCTATGTGTGATTTCTCTTTGCTTTGCATTCAATATTTGTTCTTTTTCACATCTGTCATAACACCTTCCCTCTTAGATAAACCTGTCCTCGCAATGCTGGAAAGCTTTGGAAGGAAAATGCAAGCCTACTCCTTTTTCTCCCTCCCTTTCTGCCCCCCCTATCTTTGCCTATAGGATTGCTAACCAAACAATTTGTTAAATAGCAGCCGTGACAAATCCATACTTTGAAAAATATTTGCTCTTATAGTTTTTCCTCTTCAACAGGATTACCAATTAAGCTAATAGTTTTTTTTTTAGAGGTAAGATGAAGTCCCTTGCAAGGAAGGGGGGAAATTGGGGATCTCTCCTTGCAAGGGGTGAGACTCGATCCCAGGATCTCTGGGATCAGAGGTGAAACCAACACCACTAGGCTATCACCTGCTGCTCAATTAAGCTAATAGTGAAGAAACCAAATCATGCTGTTGTACAAATATACAGTATGCAAAATGGGCATAGAATAGGTACAAAACTTAACGAATAAAACTTAAAAGGGCTCACATCGACAGGCCTCGGTTGAAAACTTCATTAGCAGTTTTGATCTTGTGTTTGGATTCCATATGCAAAGCACAAGATATATAGTATGCAGAATGAGATTGGCCAATATTGTTGGCATCCAGAAATCTGTATATTACTTCAGCATCCGCACAATTTTCAGCCTGAAATTCAGATTACAACAAAACTCAAATCCTACTATAACTAATCATAAGCAGACAGCTACAACTCTACAAGTGAGCAGTCATTAGAAAACAAAGAACTTACATATTCAAGCCAGACTCTAAGGTAACGAACATCGTCTCGGTAGCGATCATCATGCCAAAATGTACGAACGCACTGTTCGTAAATAACGAGTAGGCCGGAGGAATCTCCGGCAGCTGGAAAAGATTCTTGAACCCACTTAATGCACCTGCATTATACACTTCTTTAATCAATCTCAATCTTATACACAATTGATTGAGTTAAAGGAATTGGCTATTAGGAAAAAAAATACAAGGGTTCTGAAATGAATTGAAAAGAAATGAAGGATGCTTACTGAAGCCAGGGTTGAAGAGGATCATCGCCAACGTAATCGTCAATGGCCGCAATT
This sequence comes from Beta corolliflora, assembly GCA_947648045.1. Taxonomy (NCBI): domain Eukaryota; kingdom Viridiplantae; phylum Streptophyta; class Magnoliopsida; order Caryophyllales; family Amaranthaceae; genus Beta; species Beta corolliflora. The sequence goes on from CANSZD010003585.1 coordinate 1,440,410, forward strand.
AACTTCCTGAATTGAAAAAATTGTTCATGAACGGTTTTGTAAAATTCCGCCCTAAATACTCCTACTACTGTCTTAAAAGATACAAATTCTTAGGTACTCCCACGAGCACTTACAAATATGTGCCTCTCAAGACATTCTTTTGTACATGTCTCACAAATTTTGTTTAAAAGAGTAAAATATAAAATGTGCAAAAAAATATTTGAGGGAGCACTTAGTTATCGCGGGAGCACTATGGAGGCTTTGAGGGCGGTGAATACCTTCGAGTAAGGAGGAGAGAGTGCTTGAGAGGAAGATTGGATTGAGATTTTAGCGATTGATTCAAGAGCTTGATGTTACGACCTCTCTTCAGTGGCCTAACATTTTCCTTGTAATTATCCCATTCAAATTCGTCTTCTTCATCAATGTCTTCATGAGGTCTTTTTGATTTCAAATGCATTTCCAGCAGAAATTGCGACTCTGGATCCATCACCTCACAACCATCCGTCGCCATTGTTGGAAACAAAAGGTAGGAGACGTGATCGTGAACGTGATTGCGACGGTGACTGAGATTGTCACTGAATCAAAAGAACTTGGCAATAACTCAACTTTCCAAGACCTAGATTGAAACAGATGATGAGGAGAGAGAAAGAGGCGCCGAGTGGAGTGGAGTGGAGTGGAGTGGAGTGGAGTTTCTGAAATTCAAATTCTGAAAAGAAAAAATGATCCGTTGGAAACATATATGGGCCGTCATCACATGTGCCGGTTAATATAGGTCATTAAAGCACTTGTGGCCCATTAATTTTTTTTGGAAAATTTGCAAGAAATTATGTTATAAGATGTACCTTTGACGAAAATTAGCTAATAAAAAAAGGCAAAAGCTAATGAGCGCCCTCAAGGTGCTAGATAAGGTAGATATAATATAGGAAAAATTGATGGGAACAGTCTCAACTATGGGCGGTCTTCCATTTTTGGTCCCAACTAACGTTTATTTCTGAGTGATCCCAACTTCGCCTCATTTTTTCTATTTTTGGTCCTTCTTTACAAGGTACCGGTTGAGTAAGTCAACCAAAATTTTTTTTTAATGAAAATTTTTGGTCCTTCTATATTTCCCTCCCTCGTTTAACAAAAAAGGAACAGTAACATTTAATCCCCCTCCCTCTCTGCAACACACTCTGCTCACCTTCCCCTCTTCAAATCCCCCCCTCTCATCTGCCATTGAAGCTTGAAGCGATAAATTGCGTCTGCGAATTCGCCATTGCTGAAGTTTTTCTCTCTCTCTCACCACTGCTTGTAGCTGGAAAAAAATTGGGCCGGCGTAATTCGAAGCTTTGGGTAGGTAATTAAAAATTATCCCCCTCTCTCTATTGTTTAATTTGTTTTTTTCCTTTAGTTTTTATTTTGATTGGAATTGCTGCTGTGTGTGTGGTTTGTCTTCATGGTAAAAGAATTTGCGAAATTTTTAGTTTTTTTTTAAAAAGTCTTGATTTTTCTGTAAATTGTTTGGTTCCATTGTTTCTTGTTACTGCTGTTATTCTACGACATTGCTTAATTAGTTCTTCTATTTTGCATAGGTTGTGTTGTTATGGATGATTCTGTGACCCTAAGGTTTTTCCGTTGAGGTAGTTTTAAGAGGCATAAAATAGGGCATTTAGAGTATGTTGGTGGTGAGGGTAGGACATTTCAGGTTGACCCAGATGAACTATTTTGGTGGTATTTTGTAGAACTGGTGAAAAAATGTGGGGGGTATAATTCCATTGATGAGATATATTACTTGGTTCCTGGACAGAGCTTGGATGAAGGGTTGAGGAGGGTCTATGCTGACAAAGAGGTTCTTGTCATGGGTGAGATTGCAATTAAAAATAGGTCTGTTGATTTGTTTGTCAAACATGGGATTGATCAGCCTGATGTTATTTTGACATTAGAGGGAGACTGTGGTCCAAGAACAAGTGAGGTTTGTGCTGATTTAGGTGGCACTAGTGAGGAAAACACTTTTGTTTTTGGCATTCCTAAACCCAAGGCAGGTGGTGGTCCCCCGAAGAAGTTAATACCTAAAAGGAAAGGTCAAAGTGGAAGTCCACCTAAGAGCAGTCCTAGGGTAAGTGGTAAATCCACTGATGTGTTTATTATACCCCAAGATGAGTTCTACTCAGAAACCCTAGAATCAGCTGCTGCTCCTCCCCCTTTTCATTCTGCTCGCTCCTCCCCTTTAACACCCGCTGCTCCTCCCCCTTCAAACACAACAAAGATCTCCTGTTCCTCCCCCTCAACACATCCTACTCCTCCCCCTTCAAACACAACATCACCTCTTGTTCCTCCCCCTTCAACACCTCGTTGTTCACCCACCTCCAGAAGCACCTCTTCGTCCCCCTTCAAAAATAAAACTAGGCAAATCAAACAAAGAACAACCTGGGAGCAGCTGTACACCAAATCCCTCAGATTACTTTGACTATGATGATAGATCAGAGAGTCCAATACCCTATGACCAGTTATTTGAAGATGAAGATGCTTCAGAGGAGTCTGATGTAGTGTATGAGCCTGAATCTGATGAATCAGACATACATTTGAGTGACCTAGATCTAGTAGAAGAGGGTGTAGAAACAGATGAAGAGGGAGGATCCAGATGAGCAGTTCTTACATCAGTTTGCTGCTGAGGTTGATGAGAGTAGTGATGATGAATTAAGAACAGCAAGGGAGAGAGTTAAGGGTTGTACAAGCAAGTTATTTGAACTTGCACAAGAGTTGCAAAAGGAGGCAGCATTAGGTAGATTAGGTACTTCCACTACAAGGGCCACATTAGGGGGGAATACATTAGATGCTGAGGTACATAACACTGATGGTGCTGTGAGTGAATATGAAACAAGTGATGGTGAAGAACTAACACGAGGGGAGAGTGATGAAGAAGAGGAGAGTGTGATAAAGAGGAGACAAAGGAGAGTGACTGTTAGTGAGAATACTGATTTCACAAACTTTGAGTGGAAGGTGGGATTAAGGTTTCCCAATAGAGAAGCTTTTAGGAGGGTTGTATGCAAGTTTGTTGTTGTTCAGGGAAAAAACATCACCTTTGTGACAAGTAACAAAAATAGGCAACACAGATTGGCAGTGAAGTGCATGACTGGATGCCAATTTAGGTTGTATGGGTCATGGGACTCAAGAAGAGCCTGTTTTGTGCTTAAATCTGTAGATCAGGGTCATATTTGTACAAGAAATATGGAAAGAAACAGCAAATCGAAATCATCTTGGATGGTCGCTCGGTTCCTTGACATTTTCAAGGCAAGGCCACCTTGGCTCGCAAAGGAAATAGTAGAGACGAGTTAGGAGGGCTTTTAGGGTAGTCATAAAGAAGGACCTTGCATACAAGGTCAAATACCATGCACACAAGATGCTACATGGGTCCATGAAGGACCACTACAACAAGGTAGGAAGCTACATTGGAGCACTTAAGAATGGCAGCCCTGACACAATAATACACCTGATGAACAATCCAATCCAAAGGGGTCCTGTTCCTGTATTCCAGAGGATTTTTATTTGCTTTGATGGAATTAGGAAGGGTTGGATTGAAGGCTGCAGGAAAGTCTTGTGCATAGATGCATGTTTTTTAAAGACTTTCCTAGGGGGGCAATTGATGGCAGCTGTTGGAAGAGATGGAAATAACCAGATGTATCCAGTGGCTTGGGCTGTAGTAGAAGGAGAAAACAATAACTCTTGGGACTGGTTTTTCACACACTTGCAGTCAACCTTGAACTTGGGAGAAGGCAATCAGTTGGCCATTATCTCTGATGAGCATGAGGTCAGTTATTAGTCAGTTCCTAATATTGTGTTCCTTTTGGTGCTTATGTCTTCTATACTTTTGGTGCTTATGAATTGTAATTGGTTGATTCAAATACAGTCCATTTTGTCATCTGTTGCAAGAATTTTACCCCAATCTGAGCATAAGCATTGTGCTAGACACATCTTTGCCCACTGGCATAAGGGGTTCAAAGGTGATGAGATGAAGAATCTATTTTGGAGAGCTGCAAAAGCATATAATATGGCTGAGTATAATGAAGCTTTAGCTGATATGGGAGCTCTGAACACAGAGGCAGTTGATGGGTTCAAGGGTTACAACCCCAAAGTCTTTTGCAGGGCATTCATGAAGACAGACACAAAGGTTGATGTTATTGTGAACAACCTTGCAGAGACTTTTAATGGATACATTATCCATTACAGAACTAAGCACTTGATACACATGCTCGAGGACATAAGGACAGCCTTGATGCAAAGGCTTGTTGTGAAAAGGACTGAGATGGAGAAGAGCACAGCTACTATATGTCCTAGGGTGCAAGCTAAATTGGAGAAGAACAAGGAGTATGCTGCAGAATGCTTCCCTATACCATCATCTGCCACTGTCTTCCAAGTTACTCACAACATGGACACACTTCTAGTTGACTTGGAAGCAAGAAGATGCACTTGTAGAAGATGGGATATCACCTGGGATACCCCCGTTGTCATGCAAGTGGCATGCATCTTCTTCTACCACCACAATGTCAAGATTATGTGGCAGATTGGTATAAAAGAGATGTGTATCTCAAATCATACCGGTAACTCTATTCCTCCCTGTGGGGGGAGAGACACTGGCCCAAGGTGGACTACCCTCTTTTATTACCACCAATCAAGATAGGCCCAGGTAGGCCAAGAAGAAACAGGAGGAAAGATCCTGAAGAGAATCCCAAGAAGCCAGGCAGGCTTACAAAAGTGGGAGTGGAGATGCATTGCAGCATTTGCAAATCGATCCAACCATAATAAGAGAAGATGCCCGGATAAAGGGGACCTGCTGAGGCCCGAGCCCGGCTAAAAAGACAGAGACCGCCGCTTCAAGCTTAAAGAAGTGGCCCCCGCACCAAGTGAAGCAAATGCTTCCCAACCAAGTCACATGTCCGCAATCGCACGGCCATCCAGGACCGGAAGAAATGGCGAGCAATCGAGGGTGGGAGGGGATCGGAGGTGGCGGAGAGGTGGTACCGCTAGAGGAAGAGGTGGTAGGGGAAGAGGTAGAGGAAGGGTAAATGTAAGTTGCTTTTGCTTCCTTTAAGCTCTTAATTTGATCTGGTTGCTCAGTTTAATCTAACTAGTTTTTTTATCCTTTTGCACAGATCCCTCAAGGTGTTGGTGTCTTTGTCACACCTGATGGAGCTACATATCTCAATGTAAGTTCCTGAACTTTGTTTTTTAGGCCTCTCTTATGAAATCAAGATCTAATACGTACTCATTGTGCAGGGGAACTTGCAAAATACAAATTATGTGCCTGATTTCAGCAGTCAAGCATCCACATCCAACAACAATGCAGCCAACAACATCTCTTAGTTTATTGCCAGAACCTATGCAATGCCTTTTATGGCTATCAACATTTTATTTTGGGTTTCTTATGTCAAGTACTGCTACTTGTTAATCTGTAGATCCAGATGAGCTTGTTTTTTTTGTCAACTACTGCTAGCAAGCTGTTAAGTTGTAACAGAATTCTATGGCAATTGACACAAAATTTAGGCACAAAATGTTTCGTCATATTAATTAACTTGGGTCCTTTTTTAAACCCATCAACTTACAACAACTAACACAGTTCTTTAAACCATAACAAAATCCTACCACAATTAGACCCACCCTAAAGCCCTAACAACCAGTAAACCTTACTTAACTCCAATCCTAATACATGCTAAAGAGAACAACAATGAAGAGTAACCAAGATAGTCCTAAGGCCAGTAATGCAGAGCTTTCTCCCTTTGAATACTTAACCACTTCAACACGCCCTTGCATCATTTTTTCCCTCATGCCATGCATTTCTTCCTCCATTTTCTGTTTCTTGAGCACAATTGTCTTTAGTTTCTCCTCTAGTTGCTCAAATCGCAGTTCAAGCTCAGAAAAGGTTGTCATTTGCTCCAGGAGCTTTGCTTGCATATGTTTGCATCCCAAACAAGTAGGTTCCTCCAAATTGCTTTTCGACATGAAAAATTCACACTTTGTAGGATCCTGGAAAAATGATGATTGGTTTATATGCTTAAATTATGCTTAGTTTTTAATAGTTTTTGTGATAGTTTTTAGGCTAATTTAGGCTAAGTTCATTCCGTTTCTTTCTTTTTGTGCATTTTTCCTCCCTTGCTCTCTTTCTTTTGGTGCTTGTTTACATTTCAGGACTTGGAAGCACGTTTGGAGGGTCTATGACCCAAGCCCGAGGCAAAGCGTTGAAGAAATGGAGCACCAAGGAGCTCGAAAGAAGAAAAAAAGGGCGAAGAAGTAGCTGACCCGAGGGCCCGGGTGTGTGGACCCGCCCGGATCAGCCCAGCCAGGCAAGCCAGCAGCGCCCTTCAGCAGACCCGCCCGGGTCTGTCGACCCGAGGGCTCGGGTTGACAGACCCGCCCGGGTCGCTTCGATTGGGAAACCAGAAAATGTTCCTGCCATTTGGACCCGCCCGGCTAAGATGACCCGAGTGCTCGGGTTTTGGCACCCGAGAGCTCGGGTCATTTCACCCACCCGGGTCGGGTCATTTTTTCGGAAACGATTTTGTGATTTTGTTTAACTTAATGCGGGGGTTGTTTTGTAATTCTCTGATTTATTTCTTGTGACTATAAAAGAGGGACTCCTCTTATTTTTACTTAGGCAATGATTACTAGAGATTAGAGGGAGATTAAATCTTGTTTTAGCATTCAAACTCTAGAACAAAACCCTAGGAGAGAGAAAGTGAAGGTTTTAAAGCTTTTGGATCTCCATTCTTCATTTATGAAAGCTTAAAGTTGGTAATTTTTGTTTATTTATCTTCTTTTCTTCCATTGATCTTGCTTATTACATGCTTGGTTTGTTTAGATCTTACTTTATTAGTTGATTATTTGCATTTTTCCTCTTTTCCTCCATGGTTATGGTGATTAAGTTACTTCAAGCTTTGTTTTGTGTTATTTCCATAATGTGTGAGTAGTTCCTTACTAGGGGAAGGGATGTAGCCTTCATTTACTCTTTGGATCTTAGATCTAAGTTAGGGGGTTAACTTTTGAGGTTGAACTTGTTGATCAAACTTGTTTTACTTGGTTTGTTGGGTGCTTGATCACCACTTAACTTACATATTTGGAGTTCCTAGTGAAGGATTGAGAGATGAAGCTAGGAATAAACTAAGTTTGGTTGCTAGATTAGGATTTCCATGAAAATAGGCATTTTCTAGTTTAGGGAAGCTTGATTAATCATGTTGTGCTTGATTTGGCTAGATTAGTTGCTCATGCCATGAGAATAGGTCATGAGTGATTAATCAAGCTCCTCTAATTAGCTCGAGAGAGTAATTAGAGTTCATATGTTCGTGATTTTCCCCTTGTGATCCCCCATTTGTTTTCCCCTTGGCTTTGATATTGGATTCTTGGATTGAGTGTTAGTGAATCCCCTTAAAACCCTAGTTTCTTTACCCTTGTCTTATCTCCTTTAGTTATTCGTTGATTTACTTTGCAAATTTCCTAGTTTATTTAGATTTTAGAATTATCGTTAAACTCTTAAAAACCCAAAAATTGATTTAGCTCATTGTAGTTAGCTAATTACTCTTGATGTAACCCTACTTCCTTGTGGATTCGACCCTTTACTTGCCCTATATTGGGTAGTTTAGGTATCTTTGACGTGTTTACAACGACCCCGTCAAATTTTGGCGCCGTTGCCGGGGAGGTAGCGGTTAACATTAGCTAATTGGTTAATTTTGAGACTAAATTGCCTTTTTCTTTATTTTGGTGTGTTTACCTCTTGGTTGTTTTTACTAATATTCTCCTTAGCTTTGTTGGTTGCATGTCACGGAGATTGAGGGGCGATCCAACCATCCCCATCGATCATAATGATACGCTCAAGTTATACGATGTTTTTGCGTTATTTTGGGTGCACTTTGCTAAGGGTTTGATTGTAATTGTTAACATTCGTGTTTTATTTAGCCCTTAGCGGAAGTTCGGAGCTTTGCGAGATAATTTGTGTTAACGTCATGTATTCCGAGCTTTCAAGATGAAATGGATTTGAATGATGTTTGATTGAAGTTGTCTTTGGAGAGCTTGGGAGATTTGGCATCGGAGCATAATGGGCAATCATCGGAAGCTCTAAGCACCAAGCATGCGCGTAACCTCGACCACCTACACGGCTCACGTCAACCGGCGAGCCAGCGTCATCACCACCAACCAAGCACAAGCAGCTTCGCACGCCGGTCATCGCACACCGGCTCGCACGGCCTGGCCGCACGACAAAGGCACGAGAACCTGCCACAGCGAGCTCGCGACTCGCGAGGGATGTCGCGACTCGCGAGGGATGTCGCGACTCGCGACCCCTGCTTGTCGCACCTCGCGATGTTCTTCGCGACTCGCGATGCTTGCCCAGCCATTTTGTGCGCGGGGAGACAGAGTCCTCGTCGCGACTCGCGACGCTTTTGACGGTTTGGGGCCACGATTTTGTGCGGGGTTTAAATGCTTCCTAAAACCTAATTTTTGGGGGGGACGAAGAGAAGTACGAAGAGGAGAGCTGAAATGTAGACCTTGGAGTGGCAAGCTTGAGGGGAGAGCTCCTCTCCTCATCCTTCCTTCTTCATGATTCTCTTTTCATCTTTCCTTCTTCGTTCCTCTTTGTTCTTCATTTCTTATTTCTTTGTTTTTCATTTCCTAGTTTTAGTTTTCATTTCTTAGTTTAGTTTTTAGGGATTTCAATGTTGGATTTGGTTTTTGCTATCGGATTGTAGCTTGAACTGTTCTTGGATCAATTAACATGAAGCTTCAACCGTTATTGTGAGATCTTTCCTCTCTTTCTCTTTTCCTTGATTATGGTTCAATTTCTATGTTTGTGATTTATGATTGCTACATAATTATGCTAGGAACGTTACTAGTTTGATTGTGTAGTTAATCTAATGCTAGATTTAAGAATAGAATCGGATTGTTTTATTCTTTTATCAATTGGTAGCAAACTAGGGAGTAATTTATATGTCGATCATCTTGGTTATTTCTTAGGGAAATTGAATCAACTGTTGAATGTTTATCGCGTGTATGACATTAGCGTGTCTATTGGTTCTCTCGTGTTTATTCTTTGCTATTGGATTGAACTTAGACGCAGATCGGACTAGGTTATCCTTTAGTTAGGGTTTTATAGTCACGCTGATCGTGCTATTCAACTAAGAATAAGGAGAATGCGAGATTAATTCTCAACAATAGATAATTATGGAAATAATTAGAGTGGAGGTTCGAGGATCGATAATGAATTGAAGTGGATGTTAATCGGATTCAAGATCTTTCCATATTGATTTCTCATTTTCTTTGTATGCTAGTTAGTTTTAGTTGTTTATAATCTACTTGAAACCCCCTTTGTTATTAGGTTTCTCGGCCCTTAGCTTAATCTAGGTTTCGAATCACGCCGAATATTAAGCTCGTCCCTCTGTTTCCCTGTGGATACGACCCCTACTTCCACTATACTACCTTAGTGTAGAAGAGAGTAGGAGAAATTTTATCTTTGGCCGGGTGCGGTGCACACAACGACACATCCGCGCCCGCCCAAATTTTGGCGTCGTTGGGGAAACGGTGTTACTTGTTTGTATTTAGCGTGATTTTTGGATGGTATTGCTTGTGCTCTTTGTTTTTGATTGGCCACTCATATAAAGAATTCCCTTTTTGTTTGAGTTTCTAGTTTTCATCTTCCATTGAGCTCTATGTATTTCACTTTCGTATTTTGGACAAGAAGCATGGAACTTGTTGCTTAAACTATCTTGGGAATGATTGATTGAAGCTTTTGACGGCTTATTGTTTGGTTATTGTCTAGCTTTAATTATTGATATTAATGGTCATGACTTGGATTAGCTAGGAGTACTACTAGTTGATGTTTGTTGTTGACTTAATGCTAGGTTTTGGATATAATCTGATGTTATATGCTCAACCATGTTGTAGTAAGCTAGATACTAACAATGCATTGCAAGAGTCCTTCTCAATCAATTTTGCAGGTATTTGAAGTGGAGATTGACATGGAACCACCATTGTCACACATGGAGCACAACCTAATGATTGAGCTTAAGGTAATAAGTCGAGCTAACGACTTTAAACAACAGCGCTTCTCGGGAGGCAACCCGAGACCCTTTTTTATTTTCTTTCTTTCCTTTATTTCTCATCAAATTTCCACCACCACATCAAATTTTCTTCCACCCACGCCCACCCACTCAAAAGAACCACAACAAATCTTAATCCACTTTGAGCCCAAGTCCACAAAAGAAAACCCGTTGGGAGGAGTTCAATAGCTAGGAGTTGGTAACACTAGAGGAGTGAGATTGTTGTATCTTTCGATCTCTTGAGCTAGGTGTCAATCTCAAAAATTTATAACTTTTGAATTTGCCATTTGTTTGAGTGATTTGAGGGAGAGGGTTGTGAGTTGATTTCGGAGATTTGAGTTGGTGTTGTTAAGAAATTTGAGTTTGACGGATTGTTTGGTGATGAGTTTTGAGCATTCGATCTTCGATTTACCCGATTTTCGATTTTCTCCCTCCATTTTCAGTTTACTTTTTCTTCTAATTGTCGTCACATTGAGGACAATGTGTAGTTTAAGTAGGGGGGAGGGTATTCTCATTCTCATGTATCTATGTTGTATTTATGTTGTATTTATTTCAATTTGAAAAAAAAAAAAAAGGGGAAAAAAAATTGAAAAAAAAAAATATATAAAAAAAAAGTGATGAAATGAAACCCGTTGAGTTGAAAACCCGCAAGGGCGGGCGACTCGAGCAAAAATGGGGGCCCGGATAGGTTGAAACCCGAAAGGGCAACCTATGCAAAAAGTGGCTTATATTGAGCGGGTAAGATGGTGAGGTGCAACCAAAAAGAAATGTGTGAAGCTAGGATGAAAACCCGAAAGGGCTCCTAGGCAAAATGAGAGATTAAGAGAGAATTATATACTTTGAAAACTCATTTGCCGGAGACGGTGTCATAAGGTGGAAAGCGTTTTCGGGTTGGGTTAGTGAATTCATCCTTTGTTTTGTGAAGATCTATTTATTTGTGCTTTCGCATTCTTTTGGTTGATTGTTTGTTTTGGGAGTAAGCATGGAATTTATCCCTTTTTGTCTTTGTTCCATGGCTTGCTATTTTAAGTTAGTTGTTGTAGTAGTAGGTCATCTTTTGAGGTTTGGGAGAGCCGATACTTTAGTGTGTCGTGCGTCCGGCATTTTGATTCTTGTTAGTGTTGTTGGTTAAACTTGTTGGCGTTCTTTGGTTATTATTGTTGTCGCGTCTTTGTATATTTCCGGTGAGCTTGAATCTAAGTGTGGGGGAATCATCATCCCTTACGTTTAGGTTTTGAGCGTATTTTGTTAAGATGTGATGATGATGATGTAGTTGATGGGGAGTGTAGGTTGGTTTCGATAGCTTGGGCGATGATTTAATTGGTATTTCTCATTTTTGAGTTTACTCGAGGTCGAGTAAAGTTCAAGTGTGGGGGTATTTGATACGCTCAAGTTATACGATGTTTTTGCGTTATTTTGGGTGCACTTTGCTAAGGGTTTGATTGTAATTGTTAACATTCGTGTTTTATTTAGCCCTTAGCGGAAGTTCGGAGCTTTGCGAGATAATTTGTGTTAACGTCATGTATTCCGAGCTTTCAAGATGAAATGGATTTGAATGATGTTTGATTAAAGTTGTCTTTGGAGAGCTTGGGAGATTTGGCATCGGAGCATAATGGGCAATCATCGGAAGCTCTAAGCACCAAGCATGCGCGTAACTTCGACCACCTACACTCACGTCAACCCCGACGAGCCAGCGTCATCACCAACCAAGCACAAGAGCTTCGCACGCCGGTCATCGCACACCGGCTCGACACGGCCCGGCGCAGACAACGAGCACGAGAACCAGCCCAGCAGCAGGCTCGCGACTCGCGACCCCTGCTTGTCGCACCTCGCGATGTTCTTCGCGACTCGCGATGCTTGCCCAGCCATTTTGTGCGCGGGGAGACAGAGTCCTCGTCGCGACTCGCGATCAGTGTCGCGACTCGCGACGCTTGACGGTTTGGGGCCACGATTTTGTGCGGGGTTTAAATGCTTCCTAAAACCTAATTTTTGGGGGGCGAAGAGAAGTACGAAGAGGAGAGCTGAAATGTAGACCTTGGAGTGGCAAGCTTGAGGGGAGAGCTCCTCTCCTCATCCTTCCTTCTTCATGATTCTCTTTTCATCTTTCCTTCTTCGTTCCTCTTTGTTCTTCATTTCTTATTTCTTTGTTTTTCATTTCCTAGTTTTAGTTTTCATTTCTTAGTTTAGTTTTTAGGGATTTCAATGTTGGATTTGGTTTTTGCTATCGGATTGTAGCTTGAACTGTTCTTGGATCAATTAACATGAAGCTTCAACCGTTATTGTGAGATCTTTCCTCTCTTTCTCTTTTCCTTGATTATGGTTCAATTTCTATGTTTGTGATTTATGATTGCTACATAATTATGCTAGGAACGTTACTAGTTTGATTGTGTAGTTAATCTAATGCTAGATTTAAGAATAGAATCGGATTGTTTTATTCTTTTATCAATTGGTAGCAAACTAGGGAGTAATTTAGATGCTGATCATCTTGGTTATTTCTTAGGGAAATTGAATCAACTGTTGAATGTTTATCGCGTGTATGACATTAGCGTGTCTATTGGTTCTCTCGTGTTTATTCTTTGCTATTGGATTGAACTTAGACGCAGATCGGACTAGGTTATCCTTTAGTTAGGGTTTTATAGTCACGCTGATCGTGCTATTCAACTAAGAATAAGGAGAATGCGAGATTAATTCTCAACAATAGATAATTATGGAAATAATTAGAGTGGAGGTTCGAGGATCGATAATGAATTGAAGTGGATGTTAATCGGATTCAAGATCTTTCCATATTGATTTCTCATTTTCTTTGTATGCTAGTTAGTTTTAGTTGTTTATAATCTACTTGAAATCCCCCTTTGTTATTAGGTTTCTCGGCCCTTAGCTTAATCTAGGTTTCGAATCACGCTGAATATTAAGCTCGTCCCTGTTTCCCTGTGGATACGACCCCTACTTCCACTATACTACCTTAGTGTAGAAGAGAGTAGGAGAAATTTTATCTTTGGCCGGGTGCGGTGCACACAACGACACATCCGCGCCCGCCCAAATTTTGGCGCCGTTGCCGGGGAAACGGTGTTACTTGTTTGTATTTAGCGTGATTTTTGGATGGTATTGCTTGTGCTCTTTGTTTTTGATTGGCCACTCATATAAAGAATTCCCTTTTTGTTTGAGTTTCTAGTTTTCATCTTCCATTGAGCTCTATGTATTTCACTTTCGTATTTTGGACAAGAAGCATGGAACTTGTTGCTTAAACTATCTTGGGAATGATTGATTGAAGCTTTTGACGGCTTATTGTTTGGTTATTGTCTAGCTTTAATTATTGATATTAATGGTCATGACTTGGATTAGCTAGGAGTACTACTAGTTGATGTTTGTTGTTGACTTAATGCTAGGTTTTGGATATAATCTGATGTTATATGCTCAACCATGTTGTAGTAAGCTAGATACTAACAATGCATTGCAAGAGTCCTTCTCAATCAATTTTGCAGGTATTTGAAGTGGAGATTGACATGGAACCACCATTGTCACACATGGAGCACAACCTAATGATTGAGCTTAAGGTAATAAGTCGAGCTAACGACTTTAAACAACAGCGCTTCTCGGGAGGCAACCCGAGACCCTTTTTATTTTCTTTCTTTCCTTTATTTCTCATCAAATTTCCACCACCACATCAAATTTTCTTCCACCCACTGCCCACCCACTCAAAAGAACCACAACAAATCTTAATCCACTTTGAGCCCAAGTCCACAAAAGAAAACCCGTTGGGAGGAGTTCAATAGCTAGGAGTTGGTAACACTAGAGGAGTGAGATTGTTGTATCTTTTCGATCTCTTGAGCTAGGTGTCAATCTCAAAAATTTATAACTTTTGAATTTGCCATTTGTTTGAGTGATTTGAGGGAGAGGGTTGTGAGTTGATTTCGGAGATTTGAGTTGGTGTTGTTAAGAAATTTGAGTTTGACGGATTGTTTGGTCATGAGTTTTGAGCATTCGATCTTCGATTTACCCGATTTTCGATTTTCTCCCTCCATTTTCAGTTTACTTTTTCTTCTAATTGTCGTCACATTGAGGACAATGTGTAGTTTAAGTAGGGGGGAGGGTATTCTCATTCTCATGTATCTATGTTGTATTTATGTTGTATTTATTTCAATTTGAAAAAAAAAAAAGGAAAAAAAAATTGAAAAAAAAAATATATATAAAAAAAAGTGATGAAATGAAACCCGCTGAGTTGAAAACCCGCAAGGGCGGGCGACTCAGGCAAAAATGGGGGCCCGGATAGGTTGAAACCCGAAAGGGCAACCTATGCAAAAAGTGGCTTATATTGAGCGGGTAAGATGGTGAGGTGCAACCAAAAAGAAATGTGTGAAGCTAGGATGAAAACCCGAAAGGGCTCCTAGGCAAAATGAGAGATTAAGAGAGAATTATATACTTTGAAAACTCATTTGCCGGAGACGGTGTCATAAGGTGGAAAGCGTTTTCGGGTTGGGTTAGTGAATTCATCCTTTGTTTTGTGAAGATCTATTTATTTGTGCTTTCGCATTCTTTTGGTTGATTGTTTGTTTTTGGGAGTAAGCATGGAATTTATCCCTTTTTGTCTTTGTTCCATGGCTTGCTATTTTAAGTTAGTTGTTGTAGTAGTAGGTCATCTTTTGAGGTTTGGGAGAGCTGATACTTTAGTGTGTCGTGCGCTGGCATTTTGATTCTTGTTAGTGTTGTTGGTTAAACTTGTTGGCGTTGCTGGTTATTATTGTTGTCGCGTCTTTGTATATTTCCGGTGAGCTTGAATCTAAGTGTGTGGGGAATCATCATCCCTTACGTTTAGGTTTTGAGCGTATTTTGTTAAGATGTGATGATGATGATGTAGTTGATGGGGAGTGTAGGTTGGTTTCGATAGCTTGGGCGATGATTTAATTGGTATTTCTCATTTTTGAGTTTACTCGAGGTCGAGTAAAGTTCAAGTGTGGGGGTATTTGATACGCTCAAGTTATACGATGTTTTTGCGTTATTTTGGGTGCACTTTGCTAAGGGTTTGATTGTAATTGTTAACATTCGTGTTTTATTTAGCCCTTAGCGGAAGTTCTGAGCTTTGCGAGATAATTTGTGTTAACGTCATGTATTCCGAGCTTTCAAGATGAAATGGATTTGAATGATGTTTGATTGAAGTTGTCTTTGGAGAGCTTGGGAGATTTGGCATCGGAGCATAATGGGCAATCATCGGAAGCTCTAAGCACCAAGCATGCGCGTAACTTCGACCACCTACACGGCCACGTCAACCCGGCCGAGCCGGCATCATCACCAACCAAGCACAAGGCTTCGCACGCCGGTCATCGCACACCCGGCTCGCACGGCCCGGGCTCGCCACAGACAAGAAGCACGAGAACCCGCCCCAACAAAGAGCTCACGACTCGCGACCCCCGCTTGTCGCACCTCGCGATGTTCTTCGCGACTCGCGATGCTTGCCCGACCATTTTGTGCGCGGGGAGACAGAGTCCTCGTCGCGACTCGCGATCGGTGTCGCGACTCGCGACGCTTTGACGGTTTGGGGCCACGATTTTGTGCGGGGTTTAAATGCTTCCTAAAACCTAATTTTTGGGGGGGCGAAGAGAAGTACGAAGAGGAGAGCTGAAATGTAGACCTTGGAGTGGCAAGCTTGAGGGGGAGAGCTCCTCTCCTCATCCTTCCTTCTTCATGATTCTCTTTTCATCTTTCCTTCTTCGTTCCTCTTTGTTCTTCATTTCTTATTTCTTTGTTTTTCATTTCCTAGTTTTAGTTTTCATTTCTTAGTTTAGTTTTTAGGGATTTCAATGTTGGATTTGGTTTTTGCTATCGGATTGTAGCTTGAACTGTTCTTGGATCAATTAACATGAAGCTTCAACCGTTATTGTGAGATCTTTCCTCTCTTTCTCTTTTCCTTGATTATGGTTCAATTTCTATGTTTGTGATTTATGATTGCTACATAATTATGCTAGGAACGTTACTAGTTTGATTGTGTAGTTAATCTAATGCTAGATTTAAGAATAGAATCGGATTGTTTTATTCTTTTATCAATTGGTAGCAAACTAGGGAGTAATTTAGATGCTGATCATCTTGGTTATTTCATAGGGAAATTTAATCAACTGTTGATTGTTTATCGCGTGTATGACATTAGCGTGTCTATTGGTTCTCTCGTGTTTATTCTCGCTATTGGATTGAACTTAGACGCAGATCGGACTAGGTTATCCTTTAGTTAGGGTTTTATAGTCACGCTGATCGTGCTATTCAACTAAGAATAAGGAGAATGCGAGATTAATTCTCAACAATAGATAATTATGGAAATAATTAGAGTGGAGGTTCGAGGATCGATAATGAATTGAAGTGGATGTTAATCGGATTCAAGATCTTTCCATATTGATTTCTCATTTTCTTTGTATGCTAGTTAGTTTTAGTTGTTTATAATCTACTTGAAACCCCCCTTTGTTATTAGGTTTCTCGGCCCTTAGCTTAATCTAGGTTTCGAATCACGCTGAATATTAAGCTCGTCCCTGTTTCCCTGTGGATACGACCCCTACTTCCACTATACTACCTTAGTGTAGAAGAGAGTAGGAGAAATTTTATCTTTGGCCGGGTGCGGTGCACACAACGACACATCCGCGCCCGCCCAAATTTTGGCGTCGTTGCCGGGGAAACGGTGTTACTTGTTTGTATTTAGCGTGATTTTTGGATGGTATTGCTTGTGCTCTTTGTTTTTGATTGGCCACTCATATAAAGAATTCCCTTTTTGTTTGAGTTTCTAGTTTTCATCTTCCATTGAGCTCTATGTATTTCACTTTCGTATTTTGGACAAGAAGCATGGAACTTGTTGCTTAAACTATCTTGGGAATGATTGATTGAAGCTTTTGACGGCTTATTGTTTGGTTATTGTCTAGCTTTAATTATTGATATTAATGGTCATGACTTGGATTAGCTAGGAGTACTACTAGTTGATGTTTGTTGTTGACTTAATGCTAGGTTTTGGATATAATCTGATGTTATATGCTCAACCATGTTGTAGTAAGCTAGATACTAACAATGCATTGCAAGAGTCCTTCTCAATCAATTTTGCAGGTATTTGAAGTGGAGATTGACATGGAACCACCATTGTCACACATGGAGCACAACCTAATGATTGAGCTTAAGGTAATAAGTCGAGCTAACGACTTTAAACAACAGCGCTTCTCGGGAGGCAACCCGAGACCCTTTTTATTTTCTTTCTTTCCTTTATTTCTCATCAAATTTCCACCACCACATCAAATTTTCTTCCACCCACTGCCCACCCACTCAAAAGAACCACAACAAATCTTAATCCACTTTGAGCCCAAGTCCACAAAAGAAAACCCGTTGGGAGGAGTTCAATAGCTAGGAGTTGGTAACACTAGAGGAGTGAGATTGTTGTATCTTTTCGATCTCTTGAGCTAGGTGTCAATCTCAAAAATTTATAACTTTTGAATTTGCCATTTGTGTGAGTGATTTGAGGGAGAGGGTTGTGAGTTGATTTCGGAGATTTGAGTTGGTGTTGTTAAGAAATTTGAGTTTGACGGATTGTTTGGTCATGAGTTTTGAGCATTCGATCTTCGATTTACCCGATTTTCGATTTTCTCCCTCCATTTTCAGTTTACTTTTTCTTCTAATTGTCGTCACATTGAGGACAATGTGTAGTTTAAGTAGGGGGAGGGTATTCTCATTCTCATGTATCTATGTTGTATTTATGTTGTATTTATTTCAATTTGAAAAAAAAAAAGGAAAAAAAAAATTGAAAAAAAAAAATATATATAAAAAAAGTGATGAAATGAAACCCGCTGAGTTGAAAACCCGCAAGGGCGGGCGACTCAGGCAAAAATGGGGGCCCGGATAGGTTGAAACCCGAAAGGGCAACCTATGCAAAAAGTGGCTTATATTGAGCGGGTAAGATGGTGAGGTGCAACCAAAAAGAAATGTGTGAAGCTAGGATGAAAACCCGAAAGGGCTCCTAGGCAAAATGAGAGATTAAGAGAGAATTATATACTTTGAAAACTCATTTGCCGGAGACGGTGTCATAAGGTGGAAAGCGTTTTCGGGTTGGGTTAGTGAATTCATCCTTTGTTTTGTGAAGATCTATTTATTTGTGCTTTCGCATTCTTTTGGTTGATTGTTTGTTTTTGGGAGTAAGCATGGAATTTATCCCTTTTTGTCTTTGTTCCATGGCTTGCTATTTTAAGTTAGTTGTTGTAGTAGTAGGTCATCTTTTGAGGTTTGGGAGAGCTGATACTTTAGTGTGTCGTGCGCTGGCATTTTGATTCTTGTTAGTGTTGTTGGTTAAACTTGTTGGCGTTGCTGGTTATTATTGTTGTCGCGTCTTTGTATATTTCCGGTGAGCTTGAATCTAAGTGTGGGGGAATCATCATCCCTTACGTTTAGGTTTTGAGCGTATTTTGTTAAGATGTGATGATGATGATGTAGTTGATGGGGAGTGTAGGTTGGTTTCGATAGCTTGGGCGATGATTTAATTGGTATTTCTCATTTTTGAGTTTACTCGAGGTCGAGTAAAGTTCAAGTGTGGGGGTATTTGATACGCTCAAGTTATACGATGTTTTTGCGTTATTTTGGGTGCACTTTGCTAAGGGTTTGATTGTAATTGTTAACATTCGTGTTTTATTTAGCCCTTAGCGGAAGTTCGGAGCTTTGCGAGATAATTTGTGTTAACGTCATGTATTCCGAGCTTTCAAGATGAAATGGATTTGAATGATGTTTGATTGAAGTTGTCTTTGGAGAGCTTGGGAGATTTGGCATCGGAGCATAATGGGCAATCATCGGAAGCTCTAAGCACCAAGCATGCGCGTAACTCGACCACCTACACGGCCACGTCAACCCAGCGAGCCAGCGTCATCACCAACCAAGCACAGCAGCTTCGCACGCCAGTCATCGCACACCAGCTCGCACAGCCCAGCGCTCGCACAGCAGGCACGAGAACCTGCCCAACAGCAGGCTCGCGACTCGCGACCCCTGCTTGTCGCACCTCGCGATGTTCTTCGCGACTCGCGATGCTTGCCCAGCCATTTTGTGCGCGGGGAGACAGAGTCCTCGTCGCGACTCGCGATCAGTGTCGCGACTCGCGACGCTTTTGACGGTTTGGGGCCACGATTTTGTGCGGGGTTTAAATGCTTCCTAAAACCTAATTTTTGGGGGGGGCGAAGAGAAGTACGAAGAGGAGAGCTGAAATGTAGACCTTGGAGTGGCAAGCTTGAGGGGAGAGCTCCTCTCCTCATCCTTCCTTCTTCATGATTCTCTTTTCATCTTTCCTTCTTCGTTCCTCTTTGTTCTTCATTTCTTATTTCTTTGTTTTTCATTTCCTAGTTTTAGTTTTCATTTCTTAGTTTAGTTTTTAGGGATTTCAATGTTGGATTTGGTTTTTGCTATCGGATTGTAGCTTGAACTGTTCTTGGATCAATTAACATGAAGCTTCAACCGTTATTGTGAGATCTTTCCTCTCTTTCTCTTTTCCTTGATTATGGTTCAATTTCTATGTTTGTGATTTATGATTGCTACATAATTATGCTAGGAACGTTACTAGTTTGATTGTGTAGTTAATCTAATGCTAGATTTAAGAATAGAATCGGATTGTTTTATTCTTTTATCAATTGGTAGCAAACTAGGGAGTAATTTAGATGCTGATCATCTTGGTTATTTCTTAGGGAAATTGAATCAACTGTTGAATGTTTATCGCGTGTATGACATTAGCGGGTCTATTGGTTCTCTCGTGTTTATTCTTCGCTATTGGATTGAACTTAGACGCAGATCGGACTAGGTTATACTTTAGTTAGGGTTTTATAGTCACGCTGATCGTGCTATTCAACTAAGAATAAGGAGAATGCGAGATTAATTCTCAACAATAGATAATTATGGAAATAATTAGAGTGGAGGTTCGAGGATCGATAATGAATTGAAGTGGATGTTAATCGGATTCAAGATCTTTCCATATTGATTTCTCATTTTCTTTGTATGCTAGTTAGTTTTAGTTGTTTATAATCTACTTGAAACCCCCCTTTGTTATTAGGTTTCTCGGCCCTTAGCTTAATCTAGGTTTCGAATCACGCCGAATATTAAGCTCGTCCCTCGTTTCCCTGTGGATACGACCCCTACTTCCACTATACTACCTTAGTGTAGAAGAGAGTAGGAGAAATTTTATCTTTGGCCGGGTGCGGTGCACACAACGACACATCCGCGCCCGCCCAAATTCTAGGCGTCGTTTCGGGAAACGGTGTTACTTGTTTGTATTTAGCGTGATTTTTGGATGGTATTGCTTGTGCTCTTTGTTTTTGATTGGCCACTCATATAAAGAATTCCCTTTTTGTTTGAGTTTCTAGTTTTCATCTTCCATTGAGCTCTATGTATTTCACTTTCGTATTTTGGACAAGAAGCATGGAACTTGTTGCTTAAACTATCTTGGGAATGATTGATTGAAGCTTTTGACGGCTTATTGTTTGGTTATTGTCTAGCTTTAATTATTGATATTAATGGTCATGACTTGGATTAGCTAGGAGTACTACTAGTTGATGTTTGTTGTTGACTTAATGCTAGGTTTTGGATATAATCTGATGTTATATGCTCAACCATGTTGTAGTAAGCTAGATACTAACAATGCATTGCAAGAGTCCTTCTCAATCAATTTTGCGGGTATTTGAAGTGGAGATTGACATGGAACCACCATTGTCACACATGGAGCACAACCTAATGATTGAGCTTAAGGTAATAAGTCGAGCTAACGACTTTAAACAACAGCGCTTCTCGGGAGGCAACCCGAGACCCTTTTTATTTTCTTTCTTTCCTTTATTTCTCATCAAATTTCCACCACCACATCAAATTTTCTTCCACCCACCGCCCACCCACTCAAAAGAACCACAACAAATCTTAATCCACTTTGAGCCCAAGTCCACAAAAGAAAACCCGTTGGGAGGAGTTCAATAGCTAGGAGTTGGTAACACTAGAGGAGTGAGATTGTTGTATCTTTTCGATCTCTTGAGCTAGGTGTCAATCTCAAAAATTTATAACTTTTGAATTTGCCATTTGTGTGAGTGATTTGAGGGAGAGGGTTGTGAGTTGATTTCGGAGATTTGAGTTGGTGTTGTTAAGAAATTTGAGTTTGACGGATTGTTTGGTCATGAGTTTTGAGCATTCGATCTTCGATTTACCCGATTTTCGATTTTCTCCCTCCATTTTCAGTTTACTTTTTCTTCTAATTGTCGTCACATTGAGGACAATGTGTAGTTTAAGTAGGGGGGAGGGTATTCTCATTCTCATGTATCTATGTTGTATTTATGTTGTATTTATTTCAATTTGAAAAAAAAAAAGGAAAAAAAATTGAAAAAAAAAATATATAAAAAAAAAGTGATGAAATGAAACCCGCTAAGTTGAAAACCCGCAAGGGCGGGCGACTCAGGCAAAAATGGGGGCCCGGATAGGTTGAAACCCGAAAGGGCAACCTATGCAAAAAGTGGCTTATATTGAGCGGGTAAGATGGTGAGGTGCAACCAAAAAGAAATGTGTGAAGCTAGGATGAAAACCCGAAAGGGCTCCTAGGCAAAATGAGAGATTAAGAGAGAATTATATACTTTGAAAACTCATTTGCCGGAGACGGTGTCATAAGGTGGAAAGCGTTTTCGGGTTGGGTTAGTGAATTCATCCTTTGTTTTGTGAAGATCTATTTATTTGTGCTTTCGCATTCTTTTGGTTGATTGTTTGTTTTTGGGAGTAAGCATGGAATTTATCCCTTTTTGTCTTTGTTCCATGGCTTGCTATTTTAAGTTAGTTGTTGTAGTAGTAGGTCATCTTTTGAGGTTTGGGAGAGCCGATACTTTAGTGTGTCGTCTTTTGGCATTTTGATTCTTGTTAGTGTTGTTGGTTAAACTTGTTGGCGTTGCTTGGTTATTATTGTTGTCGCGTCTTTGTATATTTCCAGGTGAGCTTGAATCTAAGTGTGGGGGAATCATCATCCCTTACGTTTAGGTTTTGAGCGTATTTTGTTAAGATGTGATGATGATGATGTAGTTGATGGGGAGTGTAGGTTGGTTTCGATAGCTTGGGCGATGATTTAATTGGTATTTCTCATTTTTGAGTTTACTCGAGGTCGAGTAAAGTTCAAGTGTGGGGGGTATTTGATACGCTCAAGTTATACGATGTTTTGCGTTATTTTGGGTGCACTTTGCTAAGGGTTTGATTGTAATTGTTAACATTCGTGTTTTATTTAGCCCTTAGCGGAAGTTCGGAGCTTTGCGAGATAATTTGTGTTAACGTCATGTATTCCGAGCTTTCAAGATGAAATGGATTTGAATGATGTTTGATTGAAGTTGTCTTTGGAGAGCTTGGGAGATTTGGCATCGGAGCATAATGGGCAATCATCGGAAGCTCTAAGCACCAAGCATGCGCGTAACTTCGACCACCTACACTCCACGTCAACCCAGGCCGAGCCAGGCATCATCACCAACCAAGCACAAGCAGCCTTCGCACGCCGGTCATCGCACACACCAGCTCGCACTGCCCGGCGCTCGCACAAGCGAGGCACGAGAACCCGCCTCAACAAGGGCTCGCGACTCGCGACCCACGCTTGTCGCACCTCGCGATGTTCTTCGCGACTCGCGATGCTTGCCCGACCATTTTGTGCGCGGGGAGACAGAGTCCTCGTCGCGACTCGCGATCAGTGTCGCGACTCGCGACGCTTTTGACGGTTTGGGGCCACGATTTTGTGCGGGGTTTAAATGCTTCCTAAAACCTAATTTTTGGGGGGGGCGAAGAGAAGTACGAAGAGGAGAGCTGAAATGTAGACCTTGGAGTGGCAAGCTTGAGGGGAGAGCTCCTCTCCTCATCCTTCCTTCTTCATGATTCTCTTTTCATCTTTCCTTCTTCGTTCCTCTTTGTTCTTCATTTCTTATTTCTTTGTTTTTCATTTCCTAGTTTTAGTTTTCATTTCTTAGTTTAGTTTTTAGGGATTTCAATGTTGGATTTGGTTTTTGCTATCGGATTGTAGCTTGAACTGTTCTTGGATCAATTAACATGAAGCTTCAACCGTTATTGTGAGATCTTTCCTCTCTTTCTCTTTTCCTTGATTATGGTTCAATTTCTATGTTTGTGATTTATGATTGCTACATAATTATGCTAGGAACGTTACTAGTTTGATTGTGTAGTTAATCTAATGCTAGATTTAAGAATAGAATCGGATTGTTTTATTCTTTTATCAATTGGTAGCAAACTAGGGAGTAATTTATATGCTGATCATCTTGGTTATTTCTTAGGGAAATTGAATCAACTGTTGAATGTTTATCGCGTGTATGACATTAGCAGGTCTATTGGTTCTCTGTGTTTATTGCTGCTATTGGATTGAACTTAGACGCAGATCGGACTAGGTTATCCTTTAGTTAGGGTTTTATAGTCACGCTGATCGTGCTATTCAACTAAGAATAAGGAGAATGCGAGATTAATTCTCAACAATAGATAATTATGGAAATAATTAGAGTGGAGGTTCGAGGATCGATAATGAATTGAAGTGGATGTTAATCGGATTCAAGATCTTTCCATATTGATTTCTCATTTTCTTTGTATGCTAGTTAGTTTTAGTTGTTTATAATCTACTTGAAACCCCCCTTTGTTATTAGGTTTCTCGGCCCTTAGCTTAATCTAGGTTTCGAATCACGCTGAATATTAAGCTCGTCCCTGTTTCCCTGTGGATACGACCCCTACTTCCACTATACTACCTTAGTGTAGAAGAGAGTAGGAGAAATTTTATCTTTGGCCGGGTGCGGTGCACACAACGACACATCCGCGCCCGCCCACATAACCTTGAAAATACTTTGAGGCAATTAAGGAGAATCTTTAGGGAACCTACGGTCCAATCGGGTGTTGAACAACCGGGTTTTGAGCAAGTGTCTTCTATCTCCACTACTTCTAGCACTATAGGGGATGAGGCTCCTAGAGCATTACGGGATTTTGGGCATCCCGAGGCATTTGAACTCAAAAGTGGTATTCGCCGCCCAACTGCTACCGCCAACTTCAAATTTTCTCCGCATTTGATTCGCATGATCAAACAAGAGCCCTATGGGGGTATGACTCATGAGTGCCCTCTTGAGCATTTGGCTAACTTCTTGGAGCTATGTGCCACGGTGAAGCAAAATAATGTGAGTCAAGAGTTTGTGAGGCTCAACCTATTTCATTTCTCTCTTGTGGGCAAGGCTAAGAAATGGTTGCAATCTATTCCGGAAGACTCTTTGACAACATGGGCACAAGTTACCACGGCTTTTGTGGATGAGTTCTATTCTCAAGAGAAGACCTCCGAAGCTAAGAGGAAGATAGCTAATTTCTCTCAAGAGGAGGATGAGACATTGTATGGAGCTTGGGATAGGTTCAAGGATCTTCGACGATCTTGTCCTCACCATGGTTATAGTCAATGGATGCTTATGCAAAGCTTCTATGATGGTCTCCTCCCTATGACCCGTGCAAGCCTAGATTCGGGTGCGGGAGGCCAACTAACAAAGCTTCCGGTTGACAATATTGAGCCTACAATTGAAGAGGTAGTACGACACTACTCTTGGGGAAATTCTACTAGAGCCGCAAGCATGAAGAGTGCAAGCAAAGGCAAGTATGATCTTGATGCCATTGACCATATCAATGCAAAACTTGATACCCTTGCAAAGAAATTGGAAAAGGTAAGCTTGGCATCTCCTAGCCAAGGTACTTCTCAAGCTTTTTCTTGTGAGATTTGTGGTGGGTCGGACCACGCTAGCTCTTATTGTGGTGGGTCAATGGACCATGTTGCTTGGGTGAATACTAGGGGTGAGGGAAATCCTAACTTCAACAACCAAGGGAGATGGAATAACAATGTAAGTGGAGGATGGAAGAACCCTCAACCACCCCAACCTTACCAAGCTAGACCACCCGGATTCCATAACCCCCAACAATCATTCACACAACCACCCCCTAGAGCTCCCTTTGAACCAAATCAACCAAAACAATCCTCCCTTGAATCCACTCTCCAACTTTTCTTAGCTCAACAAACAAAAACCAATGCCGAGAATGATAGGAAGTTTGGAGACATACACACCTCCCTCCAACAAATGAATGCCCACAATAAGATCATTGAAACCCAACTTGCCCAAGTCGCTCAACAAGTGAGCAATAACCCTTCAAACTCTTCCACACAACTTCCTAGCCAACCCATTATCCGAGAGCAAGCTAAAGCGATCACTTTGAGATCCGGGGCTCACTATGAGGGTCCTAAGATGACCACACTTGATGATGCTAACCCCTCCAATGAGAGTGAGGATAGTGAAGTTGATAAAGAGATTGAAAATGTCGTTGTAGAAGACATTCATGAGGATGGGACTCCTATAGTTGTTGAACACGAAACATCAAGCAACCAGCCTCCTCCAATGAAGAGCTACACTCCTCCGGTCCCATATCCTCAAAGGTTAGCAAAGAAACACTTCAATGACAAATTTGTCAAGTTTCTTGAGGTAATGAAGGGTTTGCAAGTTCACATCCCATTTCTCCAAGCTATGGCTCAAATGCCCACCTATGCCAAATTTCTAAAGGAACTTCTTTCTAACAAGTCCAAACTTGAAGAAAGTTCCACCATTGCTCTCACCGCCGAAGTTAGTGCGGTCCTCCAAAACAAGCTTCCCAAAAAACTTGAAGATTCGGGGTCTTTCTCCATACCATTGAGAATTGGAGATTTGGAGCCAAAGAGAGCATTGGCCGATCTTGGGGCTAGTGTAAGCCTAATGCCACTCTCCATTGCAAAGAAGCTCAACTTTGAGCTTAAGCCAACAAGAAGGGTGATACAACTAGCGGATCGCTCGCTAAGGTGCCCGTTGGAGAATCGAGGATGTTCCTGGCAAGTCGGGAGAGTTTTCATCCCTTGTGACTTTGTAGTGATGGAAATGGAAGAAGACTCCCAAGTCCCTCTTATTTTGGGAAGGCCTTTCTTGAAAACGGCCGAGTACTAGTTGACATGAAAAGAGATGTAATGACATTGAGGGTCAGGTGATGAGAAGATGGAGTTTGCTTTCAATAAGAGCATGAAAGCGCCTATTATGGAAGAAGTGCATCGGATCGACACCCTTGAGCAAGAAGTGTTAAGCCTAAGGGCTTTAGTCAAGCAAGGGATCCTCTTGAGGATGTGCTACTAGGAGAAGATCAAGAGCAAGAAAGTGAAGCTTGGCATCTCAAAAAGGCAATGGACAAAGCACCAATCTACCTACCTCCTAATTCGAGCTTTGAGATTTTAGAAGCTTCATTGAAAAAAGAGGAGAGGACCACGCCTCCTCCTACATGTGAGTGAAACCCCTTCCCCCTTCTTTGAAGTATGTTTTTCTCTGAGATAACGAGACTTATCCCGTGATTGTCAATTCTACACTCAATGGTCCTTCTTCGACAAACTTCTTTGTGTTCTAAAACAACATCGAAGTGCCATTGGGTATACAATTGATGATCTCAAGGGTCTAAGTCCCACCTTGTGTATGCATCGAATTCATTTGGATGATGGTCAAACCTCCTCTATTGAGCCTCAAAGAAGGCTAAATCCTAACATGAAGGAGGTGGTAAAAAAGAAGTTTTGAAACTCCTCGAGGCGGGGATAATCTACCCTATCTCGGATAGTAGGTGGGTTAGCCCCTGTTCAAGTTGTCCCAAAAAAGGGAGGGAATGACCGTCATCAAGAATGACAAGGGTGAGCTTATCTCCACAAGATCGGTCACCGGGTGGCGCATGTGCATTGATTATCGTAAGTTGAATAAAGCCACCCGGAAGGACCATTTCCCCCTCCCTTTTATTGACCAAATGCTTGAAAGATTGGCGGGTCATACCCATTTTTGCTTTTTGGATGGTTATTCGGGGTTCTTTCAAATTCCCATTCACCCCGACGACCAAGAGAAGACAACATTCACATGTCCATTTGGCACCTTCGCTTATCGAAGGATGCCATTTGGATTGTGTAATGCTCCTTCTACCTTTCAAAGGTGTATGACCGCCATTTTTTCGGACATGCTTGAATCAACCATAGAGGTTTTCATGGATGACTTCTCTGTGGTAGGTTCATCATTTGACATTTGTCTCTCCAACCTTCAAAAGGTTTTAGAGAGATGTCAAAAGATAAATCTTGTTCTTAATTCGGGAAAAATGTCATTTTATGGTTGAAGATGGCATAGTCCTCGGTCATAAGATATCTCAAAAAGGGATTGAGGTGGATAAGGCTAAAATTGAGGTTATTGAGAAATTGCCTCCCCCAACTTCGGTGAAGGGAATGAGATCTTTTCTTGGACATGCAGGCTTCTATCGCTGTTTTATCAAAGATTTCTCAAAAATCTCAAAGCCTCTATCCAATTTGCTTCAAAAATACATTGAGTTCAAATTTGACAACGATTGCATGCATGCTTTTGAAACTCTCAAAAAGGCTCTAATTTCCGCTCCTATAGTGCAAGCTCCGGATTGGAGCTTGCCTTTTGAACTAATGTGTGATGCTAGTGATAGCGCAAATGGGGGCCGTTTTTAGGGCAAAGAAAAGAAGGAAAGCTCCATGTGATCTACTATGCAAGCAAGACGCTTGATTCCGCCTCAAAGGAACTATGCCACCACTGAGAAGGAACTCCTAGCAATCGTGTTTGCTTTTGACAAGTTCCGGTCATATCTTGTGTGCTCCAAAGTGGTGGTGTACACAGATCATGCGGCTATCAAGTATCTCATGACTAAGAAGGATGCCAAGCCTCGTTTGATTAGGTGGATCCTTCTCTTACAAGAGTTTGATATTGGGATCAAAGACAAGAAGGGCACCGAAAATTCGGTTGCCGACCACCTCTCTCGCCTTCCTATGGATGATTCACATGACCTAGACCCTCCCATCAATGATTCTCTCCAATATGATTTCCTCTATGCCATTAAGGCCATGTATGCTCCTTGGTTCGCGGACTTTGCTAACTTTCATGCTAGTGGAGTCATTCCGGATGACCTCAACTATCAACAAAAGCGGAGGTTCATGCATGAGGCCAAGCACTATGTATGGGAGGACCCATACTTGTTCAAGAGGGGGGTGGATGGCATTTACCTGGGAGGTGTCTCCCTGATGATGAGATCGAGAATGTAATAGGGATGTGCCATTCATCCCCATGTGGTGGTCATATGGGAGCCGACAAGACCGTGGCAAAGATTTTACAATGTGGTCTATTTTGGCCAAGTATGTTCAAGGATGTTTGGGGCTTTGTCAAGGCTTGTGATCGGTGTCAAAGAGTTGGAAATATCTCAAAAAAGCATGAACTACCCCTTACAAGCATCTTGGAGTTGGAAGTTTTTGATGTTTGGGGGATTGATTTCATGGGCCCCTTTCCCTCCTCCCATGGTAATCGTTACATCTTGGTAGCGGTTGATTATGTTTCTAAATGGGTTGAAGCAATCGCTTCCCCTATAAATGATGCCAAGGTAGTGGTCAAGCTATTTAAGAAGGTGATCTTCCCCCGTTTCGGAGTTCCAAGAGCCATCATTAGTGATAGGGGATCGCACTTTGCAAAGAAATCATTCAAGGCCCTTCTTGCTAAATATGGGGTGCATCACAAAATGGGTCTCTCTTACCACCCTCAATCTAGTGGTCAAGCGGAGATATCTAATAGAGAGGTCAAGCTCTTTTTGGAGAAGACGTTAAATCGATCTCGAAAGGATTGGTCTTCCAAGTTGGACGATGCATTGTGGGCCTATCGCACGGCCTACAAAACCCCTATTGGCATGACACCTTACAAGCTTGTTTATGGAAAATCGTGTCATTTGCCCGTAGAATTGGAGCACAAGGCTTATTGGGCCATTAAGGCTTTGAATTTTGACCTTCAAGCTTCGGGTGAAAGAAGGATGCTTGACGTTCATGAGTTTGAGGAGCTTAGGAGGGACGCCTATGAGAGCTCCCGGGTATACAAAGAGAGAACAAAGGCTTGGCATGATCAACGAATCATGAAAAGGGAATTCAAAGTTGGTGACAAAGTCCTTTTGTTCAATTCGAGGTTGAGGTTATTTCCGGGCAAGCTCAAATCAAGGTGGAGTGGTCCATTCACCGTGCATCAAGTATCCCCACATGGTGCGGTTGAGATTTGCAATAATGCAAAAGGGTGTTTCAAGGTGAACGGGCAAAGACTCAAGCTATACTATGATGGTGCGCCAATCAAGAAGCTTACTTTATTGCACTTGAGGATTACTCCCCTCCTAATGATTGAAGATTTATGGTAGTCAAGCTAATGACTTAAAACAAGCGCTTAGCGGAAGGCAACCCGTTTTTCTCACTTATTTCTATTTCTTTTTCTTCTTTTAGTTTTGATTTACTTGGAATAATGGTTTATCACATATTATTATGGCATTTGAAATGCTTGTTATGGTGATTTTGTGATTTGGGTATTGTTAGGTTTGCTTGGAAGAATTTTGAAGCAAGGGAAGGTGAAGAACAAACGAAAAAAAGAAGAACAAAGTCGGAGCTGACCCGAGGGCCCGGGTCGATGACAAGAGTGTTGCAAAAATGGCCACTGCCAAGCGGACCCGCCCGGGTCAAGAAAAAACCCGCCCGGGTCACTCGACCCGAGGGCTCGGGTGTGGTGACCCGCCCGGGTCGGAGGGACAAGGACGGAAAAAAAAAAAGAGAAGAGGGGCCGAGCTTGAGGCGACCCGAGGCCTCGGGTCCGGTGACCCGCCCGGCCTGGAGGGGGCAACGAAAAAAAAAAAAAAAAAGGAAGAGGGGCTGATTTTGTGCCTCACTCTCATTAATCCTCTTTACTCCTTCTTCATCTTCAACCTCTCAACTCTCCCTAACCACTTTCAAACTCCAAACCCTAACCATCTAAATCTCACTCAAATCACTCACTCACCACTCAAAAAAAAACTTAAAATCCCTCACAAATCTTCATCCTCATCAACTTTCCTCCACAAATTTCAACTTTTTCTCCTTCAAAAACCCCATCTCCACCATTTTTCACCATTTTCTCTCTCCTCAAAATTTTACCACAACTCTCAAATTCATCATTTTCCACTCAAATCTCTTCACAAATTCTTCCTAAAACATCATTCCCCCTTCATTTCTCTCATAAAAAACTAAAAGACAAACAAAAAAAATTTTCATTTTTTTCCACCCTCACTACTAAGTTACGGGATTTTGAATTTTTGAACAACAAGTAATTTGAAGCATGGAGAAGAGGAATTCAAAGCGGAGTAGACAAGCGGGGCAAGCTAGCTCAAGCCAACCACCACATGGGGAAAACGTCTCGGGGCATGATGCCCCCGGTGAGTTTCATGATCCCGAATTTCCTTTCATTGTTTTTGCTGGCTTAGAACATTTTAATAGATTTCAAGCCCTTAAGGCTAAGGAATTCGCCCCTACCCGTTTTGTTGATGAGACCTTGTTGTCTTTATGGGGGATTCGGGGGGATGTAAATAATATAGCTGACGGATTGAATATGAAAAAAGTGTTATTGATGAGAAAAAAAACTTATAAATGCTTAACACTTGAATTCTTAAGCTCCTTGGAAATAACCGCAGAGGAACGGTTTGCGTGCTCAACTGGAGCCGAGGCCGTTCTCACATTTAGGTTGGGGAATGTTGCTCGTTCTATGCCTATTGGTGATTTTGCTGACATTTTTGGATTACAAATTGAATCGAGCACCACTCCCGCACCTTCTTTCAACCATTATGAATGTTGGAGTAAGTTGAGTGACGGAAAAAGTTACGATGCTACAAATGCTAATGACTCACTCATACACCAACCATTTATCCGTGACTTCCGCAAGTTTTTGGGGAACACCATCTTTGGGAGAAAGGATAACTCCAAGGTAAGTCGGTCTGAACTTATGATCATAGGTTCTTACCTATGGGATAAGAGAAAGCCGAACATACCTTTGATGTTTGCCCGCCATCTCCAAAGGGTAGGAACCCCAAGAACTCTCGGACGTGGGTCGATTGTTGTAGGCGGTTTGATTACCGCCATTGCTGAACACTTAGGGTTCGCCCTAAGACCCCCGAGGTCCCAGGGCCGACCCTAATAAACCAACAACACCTACAAGATGCGCGTTGGTTTACAGTGACTGGAATACATTTTACTTGGAAGATTGGTAAAATCTCTTCCATTCAACTTCCAAATCGCCGCATCACCGAGATTAAAATGGGGCAAGTCAACTATCTCATCCAGGAAGTCGCGGAGGAAGGCGCGGAGATCCGCACCTACCATAGGCGGGATCCTCATGAGTTTGCCTCCTCTTCTTCCCGCCCCCCCTCCTCCTCCCCAACCCCATCCCACCTATGTTCCCGACTATGCCCCTATTTATGCCCATATAGATAGGCGGTTTGATAGTTTTGAACAAAGACTAACCACCTTCCAACAAGAGATGCGAGAGAGTTTTACCCCCATCTTGCAATTCTTTCATGATAACAGCATGGTCCCTCTCGGCACTCCCTACCCCTCCTATATGCAACCCCCTCAACCCCCCGAGGGGGAGGACCTCGACCCTTGAGTTGGTCTCTCCCCATTTTCCTTCCCTTCACACCGAGGACGGTGTTTGGTTTGGCTTGGGGGGTATTTTCATGATTTGGGTAGTTTTTACTTGATGGTGTAGGCGTTAGGAGACCCTTGTTGCTATTTTGATTGAATTGTTGTTTGTGATTGTGGTTAAGTTTGGTGAATGGGCCAATGCTTGTTAATATGTGGTGAACCATGATTTTATTTTTCTTATTTGCTTATTTTCTTAGTTTTTAAATATAAAACCCAAAAACAATTTTCTTTCTCATTTCTTTTTTTTCTTATTTCCTTGTTTTAGCTTTATCTCTTTCCTTTTCTTTCCCTTCTTTTTCAATGTTTGCTTTTAGTTCAAATAAAAAAAAAAAAAGGAAAAAAAAAAAAAAAAAAAAAAAAACAAAATCTGGAAAACAATGAAAAACAAAAAGAAGTTTTAGCCTTGAATAAAGTTTTGATTTCCTTGCCCAAGGAAGATTCTAGTTGATGATATTTGTGGATTCCTTGCTTGGATTTTGAGTATATGTTTAGAGGCTCCTTTTGGAAGAGTGTGAGCTTGGGTTGTGGTGCTTTAGGAGGTGATTAATCTTGATTGCATTAGAATCAACCAAAATGAAACCAATGAATGCTCAATTGGATGTCTAGTCATGATTCTTGACTATATTGCTCATGCTTGAATAAATTTAGCTTCAAATTTGCGGTCCCAAGTGTCCCTAGATATGCTCATCATGTCCCCAAACAAAACTCTACAAAAAGCTTAGTTTTTACTTCTTTTCGTTTGTAATAAGTGGTACAAAAAGCCGCAAGTTCTTATGTCTCTCTTTAGTGAGTAACTTCACATTTGTATAGCAAAAATTCCCATAATAAGGGAAAAGAAAAAGCCAAAAACAGTCAAAAAGGCGTGAAAAATGAAAAAAAAGTGAAGAAAAACGAAAAGCAAAAAGAGTAGAAGAATTCCAATAAAAGAGGTCAATTTGTGGATGCCTCCCACACTTAGTACTATTTTTCTAAAGTTTTGAGTAGAGGGGAGTCTAAGGCTTGTTTGTGTGTCTAGGGATGGCGGACTAGTAGTTTGAGCTTCTATAACACTTGAAGGGCTCTAAATCTTTTTGATAGCTAGGTGTTCTCTAATGAGCGAGTAAAAGGCCTAATTAGGTATCCTTTTGCAATCTTGATTAGTTGCTTTCTCTACCCATAACCTATGAGTACACTTGAAAATTAGTTGTTTTGAAAGTTGCTCTCCATCCTTGCTTGTGAACCATTTCATTGATAGTTAACTTGGGCATTACTCTTGATCTTGATTGAATAAATTGTTGATGAAAACTAGAGTTGTGGGTTTGAAAACTCTTTGGAAACCCTCGCGAGATCTCACTCGCCCTTTAGAGCGATCTAGGGGTTTAAAGAGCTTGTTGCATGTGCTAAATGCAATCGTGATTCCTACGAAAATGAGTTAGTGTAAATTCTTTATCCTTCATTCCCTTTTCATTTTCTTTTCTTTCCTCATTCTTCTTCATTTTGCTTTTAAAATAAGTTTTCATTCTCCTACTTGTGTTTTAGTCTATATTGCTTGAGGACAAGCAAAGATCTAGCTTGGGGGAGTTTGATGATTGGTTTATATGCTTAAATTATGCTTAGTTTTTAATAGTTTTTGTGATAGTTTTTAGGCTAATTTAGGCTAAGTTCATTCCGTTTCTTTCTTTTTGTGCATTTTTCCTCCCTTGCTCTCTTTCTTTGGGTGCTTGTTTACATTTCAGGACTTGGAAGCACGTTTGGAGGGTCTATGCACAAGCCCGAGGCAAAGCGTTGAAGAAATGGACCACCATGGAGCTCGAAAGAAGAAAAAAAGGGCGAAGAAGTAGCTGACCCGAGGGCCCGGGTGTGTGGACCCACCCGGGTCATCCCAGCCAGGCAAGCCAGCAGCGCCCTTCAGCAGACCCGCCCGGGTCTGTCGACCCGAGGGCTCGGGTTGACAAACCCGAGGGCTCGGGTTGACAAATCCGAGGGCTCGGGTTGACAAACCCGAGGGCTCGGGTTGACAAACCCGAGGGCTCGGGTTGACAGACCCGCCCGGGTCGCTTCGATTGGGAACCAGAAAATGTTCCTGCCATTTGGACCAGCCCGGGTCGGATGACCCGAGTGCTCGGGTTTTGGCACCCGAGAGCTCGGGTCATTTCACCCGCCCGGGTCGGGTCATTTTTTCGGAAACGATTTTGCGATTTTGTTTAACTTAATGCGGGGGCTGTTTTGTAATTCTCTGATTTATTTCTTGTGACTATAAAAGAGGGACTCCTCTTATTTTTACTTAGGCAATGATTACTAGAGATTAGAGGGAGATTAAATCTTGTTTTAGCATTCAAACTCTAGAGCAAAACCCTAGGAGAGAGAAAGTGAAGGTTTAAAGCTTTTGGATCTCCATTCTTCATTTATGAAAGCTTAAAGTTGGTAATTTTTGTTTATTTATCTTCTTTTCTTCCATTGATCTTGCTTATTACATGCTTGGTTTGTTTAGATCTTACTTTATTAGTTGATTATTTGCATTTTTCCTCTTTTCCTCCATGGTTATGGTGATTAAGTTACTTCAAGCTTTGTTTTGTGTTATTTCCATAATGTGTGAGTAGTTCCTTACTAGGGGAAGGGATGTAGCCTTCATTTACTCTTTGGATCTTAGATCTAAGTTAGGGGGTTAACTTTTGAGGTTGAACTTGTTGATCAAACTTGTTTTACTTGGTTTGTTGGGTGCTTGATCACCACTTAACTTACATATTTGGAGTTCCTAGTGAAGGATTGAGAGATGAACCTAGGAATAAACTAAGTTTGGTTGCTAGATTAGGATTTCCATGAAAATAGGCATTTTCTAGTTTAGGGAAGCTTGATTAATCATGTTGTGCTTGATTTGGCTAGATTAGTTGCTCATGCCATGAGAATAGGTCATGAGTGATTAATCAAGCTCCTCTAATTAGCTCGAGAGAGTAATTAGAGTTCATATGTTCGTGATTTTCCCCTTGTGATCCCCCATTTGTTTTCCCCTTGGCTTTGATATTGGATTCTTGGATTGAGTGTTGGTGAATCCCCTTAATCCCCTAGTTTATTTACCCTTGTCTTATCTCCTTTAGTTATTCATTGATTTACTTTGCAAATTTCCTAGTTTATTTAGATTTTAGAATCATCGTTAAACTCTTAAAAACCCAAAAATTGATTTAGCTCATTGTAGTTAGCTAATTACTATTGATTTAACCCTACTTCCTTGTGGATTCGACCCTTTACTTGCCCTATATTGGGTAGTTTAGGTATCTTTGACGTGTTTACAATGATCCCGTCAAAAAACGAAAAAAATAACAGAATTACAAATTTGCAGTCACTAATTAAAAAAGACTCTATTTTTAACAAGAAACTCACAGGCCATTTTGAGCACCCATAGAATTGCTTCCCCACATGTTCACCTCTTCTAACAGTTCTAGCCTTTGCAGGAAGGTGACAATGGCATACTATGGAAGTAGAAATTGAAGCAGATCTTGAATTCACTGAGCCACTTCGGAAGGAATTATGCGTTGCCATGGCTGGGTGAAGGAAAGGAAAACAGAGAGAATTAGGGTGAAGGTGAGGAAGAAAGAGAGAGAGAGAGAATTTGGGTCAACTTAGGTCAAAGGGGGGAGGGGGGGTTTGTAAATAAACGCAGCACGTGCTTTAACGGTAACAAGCACGTGAGAGGCTTCACCTGCTGCAACAGGTCAATTACCTGCAAGGACTAAAAATAGAAAAAATGAGGCGAAGTTGGGATCACTCAGAAATAAACGTTAGTTGGGACCAAAAATGGAAGACCGCCCATAGTTGGGACTGTTCCCATCAATTTTTCCTATAATATATGGTTTCTTTCTTATATTTAATAACTTTACTTAAATAGTGCACCTAGTTCCCAAATAATTTGCTTTGTAAATAGGAAACTCAATTAAATGCTAATTACCATTTATATGGCACACACTCACAAAGAATTTCACAATCTCGCTCAACCTAAACTTGCATGCCGCCAACTGTATTCATCTTCTTTGAAACTCTTCCATTGCATTACAAATACTCCAATCAAATGCCCTCAAAAAAATGGAAACTCTATTATACCATGTAGTTTGTTAGTTTTTTTTGGGGGGGTTTTGTATTGAGTCTGTTTATTTGTGTTCTTTTGTCTAATATGGATGGCAAGTTTTAACCGTTGTAAGAAAAATGTGGAAGTCATGTACTCCTTGACTTTTGCACATAGGCAAATTTATCTATGAAATTCAACTAGCTTATTAGAAAAGGGGGGAAATTGGTGTGAGATTTTGACAGCAACACTGTTTCGTGGGTTAGATATATTGGGGAGTTAACATCCTTAGAAGATGATAGAATTCATACAAAGCATAATGGAGTTGAAACATTAATCGTTGAGTGGGAAAATAAATGATGATACATGAAAATTATGAGAAAGGAAGTGAATTAAATGCTTGTCACTTGGAAATTATAATAATCACTTTTCCTAAAATCACATTAAAAATATAGTAATAAAGATATGGGAAATCCATACCAAAAGTATAAGTCTTATCTAGCGCCCGGGGGTGTTCGTTAGCGGGCTCGTAAAAAAAAATAAGGCACGAAACTACATCTCATTGATAAGGATCGTATGGAGTGGAGGGTTGATCTTATTGAAGATCATTTTAATGAGCGTGATGTTCGTTGTATATTAGCCATTCCTTTAGGTGTTGAAGCAAATAAGGATGAAAATGTGGGCTTTCTCCAAAAATGGACAATACACGGTCAAAAATGCTTATATGCTCATTAAAATATTATAAACTGAATTAAAAATTAGAAAAAAGATCAAAAATCCGGGACTAAGGTGAATTTTCATGTGACACTTCAAAAAAATTGCCTCCCAACTCCTATAAGAATCAGAGGAAAGGGATGCCTTAGAATCAACTAGATGCTCAACCTCTAAACCCTCAGTATGTTTTCCATAGTTACAAAAGTTTTCATGTTCTACAAAATAAAGATAAGAACCATCAAAGTCACAACCTTTTTCTTTATATTTTAAGCAAACTCGGATTGAACTTACAAGAGCTTTAAGTTTGAAATCTCTTGTCACTATTTGATGGCCACATTCCAAGCATGATTGTCCATCGGCACAAGTTGAACAAAATTGAGAATGACCAATATCACAAATATATAGATCGCCTTTCAAAGGGCCCTTGCAAGCACCACAAGCTAGTTTGCTTGGATTAGTCAAATAGAATTATGTGAATATTAAGATAATAGAATAAACAACTAAAATAATAGAGGGTACAATAGACAAAAGTATCAATGTACCTTTAAAAAAGGAAAGGAAGAGAAATACCTCTTGTCTCTCTATTATCTGCCATTCGTCGTAGCTCAGAAGACGTAAAAAAAAATGCAGTAATGGCGAACAACCTTGAGGAAGAAGGAAAAACGAAAAAGTGAGAAAGAGAAAGTAAAGATGACGGTATTGGAATGAAAAACCTCAAAGAGATTGAAGGAAGTTAAAAAGGAGTGTTAAAAGTATGGTACAATACTAATGCTTACTCAAAAACATCAGAAAAATCACATCAATGGAGAAAAGCTACTGTGGATACTGAAGATTTCAAAATGAACGGCGTATTTTCGCAAAACTCATCAGACAAGCACACTAGAGAGAGAAAAGAAGGAAAAGGAAAATAGCGAAAATTTACGAGCATCGAGAAACGGGAATAATAAAAAACAAAAAATCAACAAAAACAGAAGGTTCATGAAACCCTAGGTGCGATAAAACAACGATTCTATGAACATTTTTTTTTTATGAAAATTCAAAGAAAAAAAAATGAGGAAATACGAAGAAAATTTCATCTAACAAATGTGATTTTGCATACAACAAAATCAGAAATAACAATATTCCGTACGAAATATTGCAATACCTTTAAACGGCGACGAAAATAGGAGAAGGTGAGAAGTGGATTAAAGAGTTCTTGTTGTTACATCACTACTTGCAGGAGTAAGGTAGGAAAGAGAAATGTGTAAAAAAAAGTTTTATGGTACATGTTTGTCTTTTTTCATTGGTATTTGTAATTTTGGTTTCGAGGTGGCATAAAATTTAGGGTTTAGAGAGAGAAAGTATAATTGTGGTTATGTTACTCTACTTCGGAGGTATGTAATTCACTTAAGTACTGATAGAATTTTAAGGAGGCATGCGGAATTGTACTGGACCTGGAAATACAATTTTACAATTTTATAAATTGCAAAGTATTGATTACATAAAAAAATTACAACAATATACTTTGGTGGAACACTTGTTCCACACCTTACAAAAATAACTCTCATATAATTTTTGTGTGTGAGCTCATGTCCCACATATCTCTCCACTTTTATGTATGGTGAGCTCATGTCTCACCCTTGGTAGACCACTCTTTTTTTCCACCAACTTCTTGATTACATTTTGTTAGAGACAACCTTTTATATACCATTTTTTTTGCAAAAGGCAACCTTTTAAAATTTTTTGGGCAACTTCAGACCTTATTGTTTTTTTTTTGTCAAGAACAACCTTAACCAAGATTCAAACATTGACTCGTCGGAATGCGGCATTGACCTTACTTAATTGGTCATGTGCTTCTCACGTCACTACTACATAATTAATATTAAGTAAAACCCAAAAAATGTTACTTAAAGTGTTACTATAGATAATAGGTAACACTTATTTGAGTGTTACATCTGCTCGTGTTACCTATGCTATTAGGTAACACTTTTAAAAGCCTATAGTAACACTTAAACAAGTGTTACTTTAAATTCGCTTATGTAACACTTTTAATACCTATTGTTACACTTCTAAAGTGTTACTCAAAATTTCTTATGTAACACTTTTTATATCATTAGTAACATCTTATAGTGTTACAATTAACTTATAGTAACACGTTATTCAACATTATGTATCACTTTTTGCCATCTCATCTAGCATCTTGTGCCTTATTAGGTAACTGTATGGGTATAACCCAAGAACATTAGCGGACCTCCCTGACGAGTCCGCGAACACAATGACGGACGCAAACGTGGCAAACGTCGCCTACAGCTCTAACAAGTCAGTTCATTGACATGGTCCGACAACGTTGGCGGTCGTCTAACAAGACAAAATAGAGGAATCTTTCCTTCTGTCAGGCGCACCACAACCGTACACGTGTAAAAGGATTACGCACCCTGTCAGAGGAATAGTACTTCTATAAATACCCCACTAGTACTATTCTGTTGGTACATTCTCTCACACTGACAATTCTTATCTCTCTCTCTCTACTTTGTCTCTCTAAATCTTATTTGGACACGTGCTGACTTGAGCGTCGGAGGGGGTTTCCTCGCATCCCCTCCGAGGGTAGTTCACGTTTATTTCCTGTGCAGTTTTCCACCAGCGAACGCCAACTCCAATCCTTGACGGACTCTTTCCAAGACCGTCAACCGTTTCACAACCGAAACAACTTGGCGCTAGAAGGAGGGGCCTCCCATCTTTGTGAACGCTATCATGGATAAAGCAAACAATGACAGCCGTGATCCATCAGGGTTTCAAATCGGACAAGGATCTACGCCACCCATCATTACCGGACCACTCGGTGCACCTCGGCTCAAGACCAGACGGCTCGAGAACATCACCGAGCAAAGAAACTCCTGAGAACAATGTGTCTCAGTTAAACACTGGTGGCGGATCATTCAACCTGGCTCAATTAAATCATTTCGCTCCTGAGCAGCTACAAACTGTAGCGTCCTTGATTCAAATGTTACAAGCGGGTACTCCTCAGCCTAACAGCACCCCTACTCTTAATGCAAGTGGTGGTCAACTTCTTAGGCGGATGGCGCCCATGACTGGTCGCAACGCTGATAGCCCACCAGTAAGGAGATTGCGTACTTTCACTCAAGAAGGACGCCAAATGGAGAGACTAATAGACGATCCAGAGTATGAAGAAGTTATCCTAGAGACTGAGGATCTCAACAACTCTGAAGATGAGAATCAAAGCCGTTCTCGTCGAGAATATAGCACCAACGGTGCAAGCAATTATTCTGCTGGCGGGCACTTATTGATCAAGCCTAAGTTGTCTCCTTTCATTCCAGAAATCTTGAACCACCCCATGCCAAAGATCAAGATGCCGTCCTGCAAGTATGACGGCACCTCAGATCCGGATGATCATGTTGCAGCTTATGAAGGGCACATGTACTTGTACACCCAGGTGGACGCCATCTGGTGTAAGGTTTTTCCATCTACACTGACAGGGATTGCCCAGACGTGGTTTAAAAGTATCAAGGCGGGTAACGTTTCTAGTTTTTCTCAGCTTTCATCTATGTTCAGCACTCACTTCGTAAGCAATAGGCGCCGTGAGCGCACAACTGGCGAGTTATTATCTATCAAGCAGCGTGAGACCGAGAGCCTACGAGATTTCGTCGGTCGCTTTAATGTCGAAGCGGCTACTATCCCTCGTCGCAACGTGACGTGGCCGTTTTAGCTTTGATGACCGGGTTGAGAGAGGGCCCGCATCTCGGGTTACCTCGGGCCTTAAGACCTTCACGTCCCCGGGAACCAGGTCCTAAGGAAAGCAAATGACTTCATCAGAGGTGAGGAGTTTGATAAGGCTGCGAGCAGCCAAAGCCGCGAGCCTGAGAAAAAGAAAGATGAGAAGCAGAAGAAAGAAAAGGGTCGCGAGAATGATCGCGGCCGAGATGAAAGAAAGCAAGAATCAAATGTGGTCAAGAAAGGAAATGACCGCGAGAAGAGCGACCGTGAGAGGTTTGAATACAAAGATAAGTTCGATGCGTATACACAGGTCACGACCTCAAGAGCTCAAATATACCAGATGAACAAGGACAGCGACAAATGGCAACGTCCAAAGCAAATGTTTCACAAAAACCGTGATAAGAGCAAGTGGTGTGACTTTCATGGTGATCACGGTCACATTATCGAGAATTGCAGGCACTTGAAGGATAACCTGAAGGATCTGATAAGACGGGGTTACTTCACTCAGTACAAAGCTCAGTCAAAGAATGGGGATATGGTAAAGCCTAGTAACCAGAATGTGCAATCGC
Organism: Beta corolliflora; assembly: GCA_947648045.1. Taxonomy (NCBI): domain Eukaryota; kingdom Viridiplantae; phylum Streptophyta; class Magnoliopsida; order Caryophyllales; family Amaranthaceae; genus Beta; species Beta corolliflora. The sequence goes on from CANSZD010003585.1 coordinate 1,481,012, forward strand.
GGATTGCTGAAATCCATGTCATAAGTGGTGGTCCGATTCATGGCGGCAGTGTGAACGGAGCAAAGGCAAGCTTTAAAGAGTTCAGGCACCAGGTCAATTTCAATGAAAGTATGCAGTGGAGAAAGCCGCCAGTGATGCCTGCCATGTCTTTCACAGTAGAGGACGCGAAGCACGTCGTCTACCCCCATGATGACCCTCTGGTGGTCACGTTGAAAGTATCAAACTGCATGATCCATATAATTCTTGTAGATGGAGGAAGTTCTGCAAACATATTGTATTTCTCAACTTTTGAGAAGCTGATGATTGGTCAGGAGCATTTGAAGCCTGTTCGCTACCCAGTAATAGGGTTCACGGGGGCGTCTGTAATTCCCGAAGGTTTGATAACCCTACCGGTCATAGTAGGAGAGGATGGAGACGCCAAAGATGTGATGGTGGAATTTTTGGTAGTTGACGTACCAGGAGCTTATAACGCTATCATCGGACACCCCTTTATCCACGACGTCCAAGGAATTGTGTCAACTTACCATATGACTATGTTGTACGTTTCCAATCTTGGGACGACAACGAAATAAAGAGGAAATCAGGAGATGGCAAAATCATGCTATCGACGGCATTGGGGCGACCAAAGAAGAAGAGTTCCGTAGGAAGAATTAAATCCGCCAACTTGGAAACAGAGGCGAGCTTAGAGGAAAGCTCTGGCAAATGAAGCGGAATCCGAGAAGGGGGACGAAGAGATGATGGAAATATCAATGGAAGAGCTGGAGTCTAGGCCTGAGAATACGCCAAGACCCAAGCCAGATGGGGAAACAAAGCAGAGATGTCGGGCCGAAGATCCTAAGCAAGGAAAGCATTGCTTGGCATTGACATGGACCCAAAGGTCGAGTCAACCCGGTGACTCTCCTAAGAGAAAACGCGATGTCTTCGCATTCTCATGGATGAGATACCGGAATAGACCCGCCGTGATGGTACATCGTCTAAATGTGGACAACACTATCCGCCCGATTACAAAAAGAAGCGGAATTTTTCACTGAGAAGAACAAGGCCATCAAAGAGGAAGTTGATAAGTAGCCGGGCGCCGATTTCATTGAGGCGTGTGATTACCTGCATGGTTCGCCAATGTGGTCATGGTGAAGAAAGCTAACCCGCCAATGAAGGATGTGCGTAGATTTCAGCGTACCTCAATAGAGCCCGCCCAAAGGGACTCGTTATCCATTACCGAGAATGTACTCGCCAGTTAGTAGACTCTACTAGCGGTCACGCACTGCTAAGCTTTATGAATGCATTCTCGGGCTATCATCAGATCAGCTTGCTCGAGGCCGATAGAAAGAAAGCAGCCGTTCATCGCTGCACTGTGGTGTGTACAACTATAAGGCGATGTCTGCTTGGGGCTCCGTAATGCAGAGCGACGTACCAAAAGTCTGGTCGACAAAGTATTCGCGCATCGAGGGGGAGGAACATGAGGCATATGTCGACGACTCCATCGTCAAAAGCAAAACCGACCGTGAACACTTAGACGACCTCCAAGAGACTTTCGAACATTAAGAAAATACAAGATGAAGCTCAACCCAAAGAAATGTGTCTTCTGGGTAAGAGCAGAGAAGTTTTTTGGCTTTTTGTAAGCACGAGAAGGATTGACGCGAATCCGGACAAAGTTCAAGCCATCGTGGATCTACCTCGAGCCAAAATGCGTATATTCGTAGGCCGACAGAAGAATGGCGGCCCTCACTCGCATTCTTTTCAAAATCGACAGACAAGGCTTTCTTTTCCTTCGCTAAGGGGAATAAGAAGTTCGAGTGGGGAGAGGAGCACAAAGAAAGCATTCCCCGCGGTAAAAAGAGCATCTGAAGAGCTTACCCACCATTACAAGGCCCGAGACTCGGGAGACACATTGCAATCTGATATCTCGACCTCGTCTAAAACGGCCACGTCAGATTGTTGGTGGAAAAGAGAAGAGGGCAAGAGCCGGCCATATACTTTGTCACCACATCCTTAACTACCTGGAGAGCCATTATCGGCTAGTCGAGAAGATGGCCTTAGCCGTAATAATCGCCGCCAGAAACTCGAGCCATACTTTCGACTATCATCCTATCCAAGTTCTAACCAATCACCAAGTTAGAAAAAGCTTTACAAAAGATGGATAGTTCCGACGTTTCATCGAAATGGGTCGTTGAATTATCGAGAGTATGACATACTGAGATAAGCCCGGGACCGCCATCAAGGCACAAGCCCTGGCAGATTTCATTGTGGAAGCTTCCTATGAAGAAGAAGAGGTGGAGGAAAAAGAAACATGGCTACGGGAAGTTGACTGGATCTTCGCCGTTAGCGAATCCTGAGCTAGTATAGTGATGATCACCCTGCAGGGGACTTCATACCAATACGCCATCAAATTCCGCCTTCCCGTCAAACAACGGCGAATATGGGCAGCACTGCCGCTTAAGGATGTGGTTCAGGTCCGGCGCTAAGAATGTGTTCTTGGAGACACGCAGTTGGTTAGCGGCGCCTAAAAGGAGAGCTCAAGTCAAGGAGGCCAACATGCGTAAGTATGTAGAAAAGGCCAAGGAGTTTGATTGCTCAATTGAATCACTTTGAGATTCAAGCAAGACTCAGGACCGAGAATACAAAAGCGGATGCACTATCCAAGTTGGCCAGCTCTGACTCATTCAGCATTGAGAGGACCGTTACGGTGGACATCTTGAAAGAAAAAATCATAAGCGGAAAAGATCGTGACCGTCAATAGCATAAACCAAACAGGGAGAATGGTTTAGTGAAATGGCAAAGATATAACCGACGGGGGGACGCTTCCCAACGATCCTTCGTCCGCCAAGAAACCGAAACGACAAGCAAGTTGGTACATCATATACCAAGATGAGCTATACAAGAAATCATTCATCCTGCCGCTTAAATGCGCAAATCAGTGGGAGTCCGTGAAAATCCTTGAAGAAATACACGAGGGTATTTAGCAATCATATCAAGGGCAAAGCTTTGCGCTAAAGGCATCGAGCCGGGTTTATCGCCCAAGTATGCTTGGCGATGCCTGTGGCTACGTCAAGAAGTGCGATAAATGCAGATATGCTCCCGTCATCAATGGCCCGCCAATGATTTCGTGGCCCATCCTATGCTCGATTCCGTTCGCTCGGTGGGGGATGGACATGCTAGGACCGTTCACCACGGCTGAAGGAGGTAGGGAGATTCCGATAGTTGGGAATTGATTACTTTACAAAATGGATAGGCTATAGCCGACAACAAAGATCAAGGCAAATCGAGTCAAGAAATTCATCCGGCGAACATTATGACAAGATTCTGGATTCCGATGGCTATCGTATTTGACCATGGCGTCCAATTTGATTGACGTCCTATACAAGCCTTCTTAATGGACTTTTCGTGTAAAAAGTTTGCATACTCAGGCGTCTCCGCCACCCTCGTGAGCAATGGACAAGCGAGAGGCCGCGAACAAACAAATCTTGAATGCCCTGGAAGAAAAAGCTAGATGAGTTCAAAGGAGGATGGGTCGATATGGTACCAAGTGTGCATGGGCAAACAGAACAACGAGAGAAGGAGGCAACGGGAGAAAGCCCTTTAGTGCCCTTTGGTGCGAAAAGTGTTACGGTAGAGGTGGGCTTGCCCTCTTATCGGATCAAGCACCAAGATCCTAAGAATGATCAAGCAATCGAGGGAAAACTGGACTTCCTACCGTGAAGCGGGCATGGCGGAGTAAAGCAAAGAATCGCCAAGACTTACAACAGAAAGTCTTGGAGAGGTCATGCAGATGTGGGAGATCTAGTCCTTCTGTAACGGCACCATCGGCAAGGCGCATGTCAAGGAAAGTCGGTCGCTAATCGGGAAGGTTCCTACATTATTGCCCAAAAAGCTTGCTCCCAGGTTCTTTCATTCTAAAGGACATTTAACGATAAGGAACTTAAGAATTCCGGAATGCTAGCGTCTTAAAGAAGTATTATGTTCGACCTAAAAGATGTAATCGCCAAGAGCCACTTTTTGTTACATAAGTAATACAAACTTCGCTAGCATTGATTACTTCCATACGTATTAACCTGACCATATGACAAAGTCAACAAATTAAATACTAACGGCCACATTGTGAGCTCAAAGTGCATTAACGGTCATATGACGTACTAGCCATGACACAACAAAAGTCATATGACAGCTCAAGTGCGTTGGTCATATGACGGACCTAGCACAAAACAAAAGTCATATGACCAAGGCTCAAAGTGCGAATCTACGGCCATATGACGGACCTAGCACAAAACAAAAGCCATATGACAAAGCTAAGGCATTAACGGTCATATGATTAGCCTAACACAAAACAAAGGCCATATGACAGCTCAAAGGGGCGTTAACGGTCATACGACCAGACCTAGCACAAAACAAAAGCCATATGACAAAGCAAGTGCATTAACCGGGCCATATGACAGACCTAGCATGAAACAAAAGCCATATGACAAAGCTAAGTGCATTAACGGTCATATGACGAGACCTAGCACAAAACAAGAGCCATATGACGAGGGCTAAGCGCGTTAACCGGCCATATAAAATGTACCTAGCACAAATCAAAAGCTATATGACTGTGCTCAAATTACACTTGTGGGTCATATAAATATACCAAGCATTAATCGCCAGACAATAGATTAAACATGCTAATGGTCATACAACGATCATGCACGAAGGTCTTAGTGGAACAAGATATAATGAAAACCGCAAAAGTACTTTTCCATAAATTAAAAGCTACCGGCTCGCGGCCAACTACATGAGAGAAAAAGATGGCGGTCAATAAAAAAGGCTTTCTTGACTGGAGGGGAAGTACTCAATACAAATGGTAAAATATCATTGTTTACAAACGCCAACATGGGTCGAAATGAGAGTTAATCAAAATATTCAAAAAATTACAACTTATAAACTGTTAGAGGAACAAGAAGAGATGGAGCAAGAGGGCCGCCAAAAGCTTCAAGAGGGGGGACGCCATGATCCACTTCGGAACAAATCGAGAATCTCGAGATCTGCAATGGCGTCTCATCCGCGAACTCGGGGTCCCCCTCCATGGGTGTGCGAGGTGTCGACCGTCGCATGAGCGTCCTCGATAACGTCTCAGTCCAAAACCCTGGAACCGGCCTCGGCAGCACATCTCATAGCGGCCGCCCACCGTCACACCTCTTATGGAGGCCGCTACATATTCATCGAATTTGTAAACTCAAGAATAGCCTTCGCGCCCCCTAGTCCCGGCCTGTCGCCACAAAGATCCAAAACAACAATCTCCTTCTCAGTGCGCGACCTCCGCGAGCCTTGGTCAATGCGGCAACATTTTCTTCTGTCTCTTGAAGCAAGGCACTCGCCCCTCAAGGTGGTTAGGCCCGCCCTCTCGGAGGCCGCAGGTCGCCGGTCTTAGCCGCAAGTTCTCTTCCGTCTCTTTCAAGATCATGGCAGTCAATAGACTATGTTGTTGGCTTTCCACCAACTTCCGTGCACTCAACATACTGCTTCAATCAATTCCAGAAGCAAGCATTATGGGCCTGCAAAAATAAGAGACGTACGTTAAAAGGCAACATAATAAATTCAAAAGTGAAAAAAAAAACAAACAAGTAGGAAAACGTACCACAAGCCGGTCATAAGCGGGCCTAGCAGCAGGGTTCATCAAGGACCCCCGCCTACTGGGTCCAGGGGCAGCGCATGCCCTTCAAACCTGGAAGCAAGAATGCCACCGTTCTCGTGGATGTCACGCATACAACGATTCATCTTCCCCGACGTCCTAGTCGCGGTTGATAAACTTTGCGGGAACAACCAGCCTACGAGCAAAAGAGCGCCTACGGGATCACTTATCGGCACCTCCTTCTTCTCGATCCATTCGTGATATCGAGAAAAGATACCGAGGAGATAAGTTGTAGATAAAAGCATGGCATTGTGATAATCTCCTGATCTTCCTGACGGATGGTGGAATAAGAGCCCGACAAACCAAGTAGCGCGCTCAGTCAATGAGTGACCCGTAATCCATGGTTACGACCTCGGCATGCTCTTGACTTCCAGGCGGAGCACGTTCCACGTCCCGTCCTCCTCCCGGACGACTTCGTGAATGGGGACGGAAGCAAAAGGATCCTTCTGACTCGCTTAATTGGCGGTGGAATCGGCCGCCGGTTGCTCTCGGCCCGCTATTGCAGCTCTACTACCCGACAAATGCTTGCCGAGCAGGTTGAAGGACCTGATGGCCGAAGCGCGAGTGGCCGCCGTAACCGCTGAACGCGTAGGCTGAGCTCCTACGGAGTGCGTACCAAGTGTGCCCACCGCCAGTATTCTGCGACCGCTTGGGGGACGCGTGCGGTTTCCCTCGACGGGCCGTTAGTGGTGTCGTGCATGGTCTCATGGTTTCTACGGGAGCACGCTACATATTAGTGGTCGGTCGAAGATCCTCCCACGGTGACGCATGCAGGCCTCGAGGTCAAGTTGGTCAAAGCCCGCAAATGTGAAACAAACGTTAAAAAAAAAATTCATTGACGTACCGGTTCCGATAACAACACTTACCATTCGCGTGAGTAGGGCGGAGCATCGTGGTCGACAAACCTGGCCGATTCCCGAGAATGTACTTAGAATGAGGGAGCCAAAGGCTTAGGGTTCTTTAACCTTGAAATCCTCGTCGTCCTCAGGTAACCATGTAATCCTCTGTCAAAATAATCATAGGCCGTCCTCTCACCATCATTAGCAAAACCAGAAGTGTTCCATGTGTGGCGCCTTACTGAAATGACGGCGCACCGGTAGTTCTCGGGTACCTATAACCGGAAGAAGGCATCTTGCAAACCTTCAATCCGGGAGCCATCGTCGAATCGTGTCTTCTTGTTTCAGGCAATGGGGCGACCACCACCCAGCTGACGAGAAGAGTCATTCCTCTTTAACTGAAGATGATGGAACAAGTTCAATTTTAGGAAGTCCAAAAAGCGGACCGTCCAAACATACGCAATCAAATCATGCGTAACCGCCGTAGGAGTC